>JBBJLS010015885.1:0-15501 GCA_037577275.1 Bryconaethiops microstoma
TAGGACAATTAAACATTGCAGTTAATACATTTTATTTTTATTTATTTAAAGAGTTTATTAGATTTATTTATAATGTGTACACAAACTTGTGCAACAACTGAAACGTCAGAATTAGGGTATCTGAACTGGAACGACCCCCTAAATTCGGATTTCTCACACAGAAACCTCACCAACCACGACACCAAACTCCAGGAGTAGTGAAAACTGCAGTAAAGACTGTTTAATAGCACTTCTGTCTTGTTTGTGTCTCATTAATTCATTGCTGTCCATCTGTGGACGTGTTGCGACGGGGGCTTTTATGGATTTCATGTTTGCAAGTACCATGAAATGCATGATTATTCTCATAGAAATGTTTGGTAACTGGTTAAAATGTGATTTCTCTTAAATCTACCGTCAGTTATTGATGTGTTCTGTGTTAAATTCTACATTATTTTCTCCTCTACAGTGTTTGGAGTTCGTGTCATTAAAATGAGAAGTCGAGAAATTCAGTAAATCTGCACATTTTAAGAAAGTGAATGCGCTGCCTGATTTGAGAAGCTTTTGGTCCCATTTACAGTGGAGGGACACATGCTGGGTGTTATGAGGCAAAATACAGTCTCCAAAGAAAACTGATTTTGTTCAGATTCACTATTTTACCATCATCGGAACCCACAGACGTGGAGCTTCACTGTGGGTCGATAGTGAATAAAACAGCGGTGTGTGAGCGTACACACACGTCCTCCCACCCCACGCTCCTCCCTGTCGGGGGGGTTTGCTGGGCTCGGTGGATAGGGTTCAGTTCTCCTCCCTCCTCCAGACCCGCTGCGCCGCATCGCGATGGCTCCGAGCGCCGCTGCGTACGTGGCGCTCAGCCTCGCCTGGGTCGTCTCCCTGCACGGCCAGAGCGGAGCCTCGGCCCCGGCATCCCTCTCCGGCCTCCTGCCGCCCTACGACGAGCTGTACTACCTCGGGGTCCGGGCCTACTTCCAGGAGGACTGGGACAGGACGGCGGAGTACATCGAGAAGTCGATTTCGACCCGGCAGGCCCTCCGCCGGACCCGGAGACGGTGCCACGACGAGTGCCTGCGCGCCGGAGACGAGCTGGCGCCCCGGCTAGGTCTGTTCACTGCTGCCGCTCGCACAGGGTCTGCAATTCCTCCGTCCCACTCTAAACATCTCTGCAGAGCCTGACTGAGCTCAACCTCACACCACAGCTGTGGACTAAAAACAGTCTTCCTGACTGAATGAAATAAGGACCGAATCCAGTTTCTTTCCACTACTTTCCGTCTTGAAACTTTGTCGTCTGAACCTTATGCATGTATACAGTGAGACGAGACGCGTGGTTCGAAATTTTACAGAGTACTTATAATGCACATGTATTAATAAACTGTAAATATAAAGTCTAACATGCAATTTAGTACAAGGGACATTTTTCACATCCAAAAATTGTGCAAATGCATCAGCAGTCAATTGGAAACCAGGCAGAATACTAGAATATAATTGCGTGCTTTATATGTGCACCATATTGTATGCAATTTTTTTTGAGAGAAAGAAAGCTACAAATCCACCAGAATTTCTACATAATTCACTTCCTTTTGGGTTTCTTTACAGTGGAGGTGAATGGAACCAGAACACAAATATAGCCATTTTATTCACTATCAACCCCCAGTGAAGCTCTATATGTCTTCTGAGTGATTTATGGAATGTTGATGATGGTGAAATAGTGGCAATTCTGAACAAAATTAGTTTTGGGGGACTATTTGGCTTCATGTGTCACTCCACTATTAATAGGTTTAGTTTTAGGACCAAAAGCTTCTCAAAACTATTAAAACAACGTCTCATACATCAGGCGGCGCAACCATAACCATTTCATTCAATAACTTTCTGTGAGGGAGCTTCATGAAGCAGATTTTGTTTTTCTATTGACCAAATGTGTTTTTCTAGAACAGAGCAAATGAGTAGAATTCTTTTAAAAGTACCTGAAAATGAAACTTACACCTGGTTCATGGCTACCTAGTTCCATCCACAGCACACCGACCAACACTAATGCTCCTTTCGAGTGTTATTTTGCCTTTATTACTGTGTTATTATTCTGCATTGGCTAGTGTCTATGTGTAAATGTGTGTGCACAGACACAGAGGAGGGCAGTATGTGGGACCTGTGGGCAGTGGATTGGATCCAGCGGCGAGCGGAGTGCGTTAAGTTTTGTGTGGGCCAAGCCGTCAGTCCGGCTGGTCAGCTTCCAGTATCGACGGACATCGAGTATGAATTTGGGACTCGGAACCCTTACAACTTCCTCCAGGTCACCTACTACAAGGTAGGGTCTGTAATTAAAGGAACACTCCGGCTTTTTTCCTCAACCTAATCTGTATCTGTCCCTTCCGGATCACAGCGTCAGTCACAACAGACAGTCATTTTCACACACTTTCTCGTGACCAGCAAGTATAATGGAGGCACCTGGTGGCCTAGTGGTCGGGGGGTTGCCCCTGCAATCAGAAGGTCGTGGGTTCGAATCCAAGGACTGCTAGTGGCACTACTGTTGTACTCTTGAGTAAGAGACCGTCCCCAGGCGCTGTGTTGCTGGCTGCCCGCTGGTGAGTGGGTCACACTGTGTGCTGTGGTGTGTTCATGTATGACAGTATAGCCACTTTCTCTAATGACTCTGATCACAGTTGACACAGCTGTAATTGAAGTCAATGTACAGCTGCTAAATTCCAGGTGTTGGGATGATATGGGAACACGCCAGTTCTGGTGTGGTTCCTCCGACTTTAAAACACTGGCGCTCACAGTGGAGAAGTAAGTCCGGTTACTTCAGGAACACTGAACATTTCTGGCATCGATGGTGGTCAAGTGGAGCCTATGAAAGCCCCACCCACTAGAGATACACAGGTCATGGTTTTTTATGATCTGCAACCACCTGACCCATCATGAGAGCCAACCTGTCCTGCCTGACCCAATCAGAGGGTGATCGGTCGACCTGGCCAACTACTGCTTAAGTGTCACCAATACCAAAAGATTCTTCCCTCTGGAACAAGTTTCATCTCTGGAAAAACCTGTTTCAGTGATGTATAGTTTAGGAGTCTGTGTTAGAGATGCATGATGACTTTAGAATCATATCCGCATCGGCAGGTATTTGCTTGAAAACAATAATATGAGCATCGGACGGTTGTTTGGGGAGAGGAACAAGGCTTGGTATGTTCGATATGAAGTTGTGGTGTCTTTGCTCTGGTTCACAGTTGGGAAAGCTGCAGAAGGCCGCCTCAGCTGCCCAGACGTTCTTCGTGGCCAACCCGAGTCACCTGGAGATGAGGAACAACATCGAGAAGTACAGGCGCATGAGTGGTGTCACGGAGGACGCCTTTCACGACAGAGAGAGAGAGCTCGAGCGGCACTGGGTAAGGCGGAGGGGAGAGACGATGTCAGGGCTGGGGACTATGATGGTTACCCTGGTTTGGGTTTTGATTAATGTGTCACAGTGTGTTAAGTGTGTCTGTACGGTGATGGGTCGGTTGGGATTTGGAGGTATTGTGTTTAGTTTGGTGTTGACCGACCTGTGTTGTCAATCAAC
Source organism: Bryconaethiops microstoma (assembly GCA_037577275.1). Lineage (NCBI taxonomy): Eukaryota > Metazoa > Chordata > Actinopteri > Characiformes > Alestidae > Bryconaethiops > Bryconaethiops microstoma. The sequence goes on from JBBJLS010015885.1 coordinate 3,548, forward strand.
CCGTTCCTCTCACGTTTTTTGGTGTTTTCCTGCTCTCCTTTTTGTATCGTCAAAGATCATAGTTTTGTATTCTGGCTCTCAGGCCTGGTTTACTTCGGTAGAAAAGAAAAGAAAAGAAAATGCAACATTTCGACTAGCCCTGGTGTGTTTGTGCCTGCCCCACATGCCTGGAGACGGGGAATACGCGTGACAGATGGAGGCGAGCAGTTTTTGAGTAATTGTCCTGCATGATTCTACAGAGTGTCTCCAGTATCATGGGAATAGTTTTGTGGGGTCAGTTTCTTCCACAGGACGTCTGTAACATTGATGACTGGGAGAAGAAATCCTCGATTCGTGCACTGACTCCCTCTCCCTCTGATCTCAGGAGTTCTACGACGCGGCCGTCCTGGCTGAGAACACCCTGGACTGGACGCGGGCGGTGGAGAGGTGGAAGGAGTGTGTGAACGAGACTCTGAAGCAGACGGACGACTGCAGGGCACAGTGTGTAGTGGCTTCACAGCGCTTCCCAGAGGAGGCGGACAACGCGGAGGGAGTGTATGAGAAAGCTGCAGGTTAGAACACACACACACACACACACACACACACACACACACAGATATGCATACATTTCTCCTTCAACATAACCTCAGTAAAATGTCAATAATTGCCCAGTTTTTTCTGTAAAAATACAGCACCAACCACCCAGCTCTGCATTAAGGTGTGTCATACTTCTGGATGCAGTTTGGGAACCAGTATGACTTACTGTAAGCTAGAAAAATGAGCACAATTTCATCTTGAAAAATTGTGAAAATTGAGTTAATACTTTCTAATGGAGATTTTAAAGTAGGTTTCTCATCATGTTTGTATAAGTTGAATAAAGGGAAGTAACAGAAGCTTTTTTTCTTTCTCTGTGTCCAGCACTCTCGCTCTCACTGTTGTCATGCAAGCAGATGTGTGTGTCTCTGGTGTCGATGCGACCTGGACGGATTTCTCCTCTGGAGGACTTCCTTCCACTGCAGCTGGAGCATCTTCACATTGCCCAGTACAAAGGTCAGCTGTTACCCAGACATTTACTCTGACTTGCTAAGGATGGTTTTAAGGCTACAGTCCAGACTAGTATATTTTCAGTCCAAATCTAGCTGATCAGCCACATATTTGGAGTCTGAATGTTCCTTCTTTAGTTTTCACGTTGAAGATACAGGCCGTATCTGTTTTTAGCTATGTGACATTGCTTTATCCATATTTACAGATAATTGTGTGTCGTACAGTGTTAGAAACCACATAGGCGAGTCTATTAGAGATTACTGAACATTCCCATCCTAACTTGTGGGGAATAAGCCTTCATTGTAAATGCATTTGGCCTCATATCTCTAGCCCTAGAACTAAAGAAGCAGACCTCGGACACCAAACCTACCTTGGATGATCTTCTGCATGAGGAGTAAGGAGAAAAACTGTGATTGCGGAAGCAATAACATTGTTGTTCTTCTTAAGATTTGTCAGAGTGATTTGCTGATTTTTTTGACACAAACTTTTTTTCTGCCGGTATTGAATTTTGGCAAAATTTCAATGTCAGAACATCCGTTAATATCCGGTGCAGCGCACGTGTATTCACATTTTTGATCAGTTGATCAGGGGCAGAGTACTGATTGTTTAAAAAAATTGATTTTTGTGGTGGTGTCGACTGTGTAATGTATGAGACGAGAGACGGCTATGGAGGTCAGAAAGAGACGAAAAACAGCTGAATGAAGAGAATCAGAGGAGCCTTGGGTCGAATTGCAAGCTAATGTTTGTGTTTCCAAAGCAACCATGCAGTCACACACATCTAGTTTTAACATCTGTTCCTTTACACACCCAGCATTACTCCGTACCTTATATCACTCACTTGGACGTCTCTTGTCTGTGTTATAATCACAGCTGGTGACTTGATGGGGGCCGTGCAGACCCTGCGTTCACTGCTGCTTTTCTACCCCACGGACCCCGACTCCCTCAGCAACCTGCAGCTCTACTCAGAGACCCTGGAGAGCGACGCTGAGGCTGCAGGCCCATCCCAAGTAGGACTCCGCTGCTAAGAGTGCATGGAAATATGACTGTTTTCCATGCATGGGTGCATGTTTAGGTGGACTGGAAGGCAGGATAGAAGGGTGCATGCATCAAAGGTAGATGTCTTGTGTCGGTTTTGTGAGTTATGCAGGTTTTGTCTGTGAGTTTTTAGTGTTGCACTGCATAGATAAAAACAGTAGGGAAAAGAGGTGAGGGTATAGGGAAGTGTTTATAGCCAGTTCCCATTATTAACAGCCGGGTTGGCTCATATATTGAACTATTTTTACCTCGTTTACACCCTATGCTCACACAAAGCAATTTATTAACCCATAGAACGTGAGCAGCTGGCATAGCAAAAAATGGTAAATTAATCGTCATACTGCAAATAAACTCCTTATATGGAAGTTCCCCCGGTTTGTGTTGATGCTCGAGGTGTCAGGCGTCATCCTGAGCTTTGTTTGGTGTTCCTGTGTCATGTAGAACCAAAGTTATTGTGATTTAAAAACGTGTTATAATAATAATAAACACTACTTGGGATTACGTTAATGAACATAAAGAACAAAATGAATACATTTCTTTTATTGTAGTTCTTAGAAACAAACAGAAAAAACACAAGATCTTTGAACCCGGGAGAACTTTCAGGATAGAAAACCCACAGATGGAGGGGGTCCGGAGAGCGGCCAAGCGGCGGCGCGCCGAGAGAAAGAGCAGCAAAAGGCGAGCGTGTAGGAGAACCAACACACAGATCATTTGTAGTGACGCTCCTTCTCTGTTATATATACAGGAAACTCGGGACACAGTTTAGAGCTGCATTTCTAAAAAAACACAATAAAATAACTGCTGAATCTTTTTATGTATTTTCGTGTGTAGCGCAGAAGGACACTTCATTCACCAAATGTCTTAGCTGGACGTCTCCACCTGTAAATTGGCTCTTTCCAGAGAATGATCTCTTTAACTGTTACCCCTGCCTTCTTAGGAGATCACCGGCTACGTCAGCCGAGCTTTGGAGGAGAAGAGATTGCTCTACTTTGGAGTGGAAAACCTGGATTTCAAGTTCACTGACCCGGTAAAACACACACCTCACCTACCCAACTATGTTCTTCATGTTTGTTCCATTCCCTCATCTGTTAAACCGTCTGCCCCCCAACAGGATCTGTGGACGCCGGAAGACGTGGTTCCTGAGTCACTGAGGGAAAGCTGGAGGTGAGAAAGACCCGAACACACAGTTGTGTTCACCTTTAGATGAGATATAGTAGCCCTTTTGTAACAATAATGATATAATTACATAGTTACACAATTACTTAAATAGCTTGTATCGAACGTTTGTATTTTATTTTTGTGGTATTTTTACTTAAATGTGACCTTTGCTGACTTTAACATATTGGATAATATGAAACAAAATATGGCTTGTGCATAAGGTTGGACACGCGTACTTAACAAGACCCCATTAATGAAAGCAATAGTGGTCTTTCTGTTCAGAAATATTCATAACTCATCTTACATGCTTCACATCTACGCTCTTTTCACAGATTTCCAATATTATTCTTTTCTCTGAGAAGATTGAGGTGGATTTTAATGCACGTTGGATTATTGTCTTGTTGTAATATCCGCCCTCATTTCTTCTTCAGTTTCTTCACTGATTGTGGAATATTAGCTCCCAAGATGTGTTGATATGTAATCAGTTCCTTTCTTCCCTCTGTCTCCCGTTCCTCTGGCAGCCACATAACTCAAAGCATAACAGAACCAGCTTAAGAGCTGGAGGGTGGTCTTTTATTGTGACTTTATTTCCAGTGGGAGATTGTTAAGCTAAACTCTCCACTTTCTGTTTCTCAGAGCAGAGAGGGAGCAGCTGCATGAGAAGCTGAAGGCAGGTGAAAAGGTGTTAGAGGTGGACGATAGTGGATTCTATGCTGGTGAGTGTCCTTCAGCCTCACATCTGTTAGGCCTGTGTAACTGTAAACTCATGCTAAACCCTCCCTCCAGGTGGTCCAGTTCCACTGGTTGGTGTGACAATTACAATGGACGACCTGACCCTGAACGGAACGAATCGTGTCGTCCTGGACGGGGTGCTGAACCAGTCGGAATGCAGTGCCATGATGCAGCTGGCCAGCGTGAGCTCATAATAATGAATAGCCTCAATCATTTCACACTTCCACAGTCATCAGCAGGTTTTTTTAACGTCGCCTCCTGTCTGGGTTTCATAGATTGCTGCCTCAGTTGGCGACGGCTACAAGGGCAGACGTTCTCCTCACACGCCTCATGAGAAATTTGAGGGTCTGACTGTGCTAAGAGCTTTTAAGGTGGAGAAATATTTATAGCACATAAATATACATTTTAAAAAACCTTCAGGAAATGACACCAGCTACATTGAGACATCAGTAAACATGTTTTTGCACATCTGTCGTCCAGTTGGCCCAGGAAGAAATCGTGAATCAGTCAGATGTCAGGCTGTTACATGAGATCGGAGAGAGAGCCCGGACGCTGATGCATTCTTATTTCAGGAGCCACTCTGCACTCTACTTCTCCTACACACACCTGGTTTGCCGCTCCGCCATCCCAGGTATGAGCATGGCCGTTGCTGACCCTCGCCTCGCTAAAATGCATAGTTGGTCGATTGGACGTATTCAGTAAAGTGTAAAGTCTGAGAATCTAGGATTTCATAAAGAATTGTCTCACAAAGAATTTAGATTAAATAATTGTGAGATCAGGTCGATAAACAAGCAGAAATTAATAATAGCGTGTGCATATGCGTGTAGGACATCAGGACGGACGCTTGGACCTGTCTCATCCCATTCATGTGGACAACTGCATACTGGAGCCAGAGACCCGGCAGTGCTGGAGAGAGGCTCCAGCGTTCACACACAGAGACCTGAGGTAGACACACACAAGCGTTACACAAACATTATTTGGAAAGTTGCAAAACCAGCCCTTTTCGAATTCTTCATTTTTGTGATGTTACATAAAACAGCTCATTTACATATACCCACCTATTCCACCTGCAGCTGTTTAGCCCTGCCCATTTTCCATTGAAGTTATAAGTTCGGACTCCTTTTTTGAATGATGCATAAATACAGGGGAGCTAATCAGAACAGAGATCATTTACATGCAACTGCAGGAATATTTTGGGTACATAAATCCACACAAACAGAAAAAATAAAAATGTCGGCATTGTTAGGTCTTTCTACAGAAAGGTCAGATTTTTTCCATCCTTTCCACTAAAGCACATGATCAGATGACTCTCGGATGGGTCTAACCTACAAATCTGAGAACCCACAGTGCACGATGTCGTTAAAGCAAAAGTGAGAATCACAAATACTAAGAAAGACTGAAATTCGTATTAAAGTTTCAAATATTCGACTTTTCTCAATAAAATTGCTGTTTAACAGTATTAATTATGGTAATTTAGGAAAGAGTGAAAAATGAAATCTCTTTCACGTCTGGACACCTTTGGACCCATTTTTTTGTTCACACTCTCTCACACACTATGCCTGCTTTAAGCTGAATGTGTCACAATTTCACTGCAGTGCGGTTCTCTACCTGAATGAAGATTTTGAAGGAGGGGAGCTGTTCTTCACCGACAGAGACGCCAAAACCATCACAGTATGTTGCATGTTTTTACAACTGGACTGCTTTTGTGAGGGTTACTTCTTATACTTGACCAGTTTTTCCCATACAGTTTTTTTTGTGATGACACTGACCACCACATCAACATTGACTGCCAGAATATCAAACTGACCACCAGAACATCCTCACTGACCACCTCCACATCAACACTGACCACCAAAATAACACGGACCACTACACTATCAACACTGACCACCAGAATATCAGCACGGACCACCAGAATGTAGACACCGGCCACCACAGTACCAACACTAACCATCAAATTTAAAACACTGACCACCACAATATCAACACCGAAGACCATAGTATCAACTCTGACCACCACAATATCAACTCTGACCACCACACTATTAAAACTGACCACCACAATATCAAAACTGACCACCACACTATCAAAACTGATCACCACAATATCAGCACGGACCACCACAATATCAACTCTGACCACCACAATTTCAAAACTGACCACCACACTATCAAAACTGACCACCACAATATCAAAACTGACCACCACAATATCAACTCTGACCACCACAATATCAAAACTGACCACCACAATATCAACTCTGACCACCACAATATCAAAACTGATCACCACAATATCAGCACAGACCACCACAATATCAACTCTGACCACCACAATATCAACACGGACCACCACAATATCAACGCGGACCACCACAATATTAACACGGATCACCACAATATCAACACGGACCACCACAATATCAACTCTGACCACCACAATATCAAAACTGATCACCACAATATCAAAACTGACCACCACAATATCAAAACTGACCACCACAATATCAACTCTGACCACCACACTATCAAAACTGATCACCACAATATCAGCACGGACCACCAGAATATCAACTCTGACCACCACAATATCAACTCTGACCACCAGAATATCAACTCTGACCACCAGAATATCAACACTGACCACCACAATATCAACTCTGACCACCACGATATCAACTCTGACCACCACAATATCAACTCTGACCACCACAATATCAACACGGCCCACCACAATATCAACACGGCCCACCACAATATCAACACTGACCACCACAATATCAACTGTGACCACCACAATATCAACACGGCCCACCACAATATCAACACGGCCCACCACAATATTAACTGTGACCACCACAATATCAAAACTGACCACCACAATATCAAAACTGACCACCACAGTATCAACACAGACCACCACAGTATCAACTCTGACCACCACAATATCAAAACTGACCACAGTATCAACACTAACCATCAGAATAACAACATTGACCACCACAATATCAACACGGCCCACCACAGTATCAACTCTGACCACGACATATCAACTCTGACCACGACAATATCAACTCTGACCACCACAATATCAACACGGAAGACCATAGTATCAACTTTGACCACCACAATATCAAAACTGACCAGCACAATATCAACACGGCCCACCACAGTATCAACACTGACCACCACAATATCAACACAGACCACCACAATATCAACTCTGACCACCACCATATCAAAACTGACCATCACAATATCAACACTGACCACCAGAACATCAACACTGACCACCACAATATCAACACGGACCACCGCAATATCAAAACTGACCACCAGAACATCAACACTGACCTCCAGGACATCAAAGCCCCCCACATCGTAGCAGCTCCTAGATTCTGTCCTCTTCTCAATCTTCTGTCTTCCTTCCTCTGTCTGCAGGCCAGAGTCAAGCCCAGCTGTGGACGACTTGTCGGTTTCACCTCAGGACCAGTCAACCCTCACGGTGTTACCGCGGTTACAGACGGTCGCAGATGCGCCCTAGCTCTGTGGTTCACCACGGAAAAACGCCACAGAGACATGGTGAGGGACAGTTCATCACAACACAGCTATTGTGGTATCATTCTGATCTCTGGTTGGAATTGATCTGAACACCTCAAACCCTAAAGAACCCTGGGTGACCCTCACATTCCACTCTGAATTCCTTACATATCCAGCTGGGCTAGTAGATTCATAGTTATTGGACCTACTGATAAATAGACCAGTTAATATGGTACCAATTACTGTATTATTTGTGCCATTTTTCCATATTGGTCACCTGTACACTTTTTGTAAAATGATGTTTTATGTCAGTAACCAGGCTAACTTAAAATTATTATATACTTTTAATTAAAAATAGAGTTTCCCTTTATTTTTAATTAATTCATTCATCTTTTAAAAGTAAGAAGTAATGCTGGGCAACAATTGAAATTTTAAATCGCGATTAATCACATGGTTTTCTGTGAATAATCACGATTAATCGCATTGTTATACGCAGAATTAAATAATTAATTCAAAAGTAGTGTATTGCACACTTTCGTTTTTAAAATACTGCTACATGAACAAAAGTGCAATAATATTTGGTTTGTAAACACTTTAGACAAAAAAGGAGCTTTTTAACAGCAGTGTCCCTTTAACACAGTTACACAGTTACAGTTCAAATATTTCCGTAAATTTCAGCTTAAACATTAATGTAATCAAATCAAATATAAAACCAAAGCTATTTGCCACTACAGGGCATTCACGTTTTATCTAGTTTGTTATGAAAGTCTATGTATCTGAATGCAGTGTCATTAAAGTCCCTGTTGGTGTAATGGTCCCATTACTTTTGGCCATACAATATGAGCCTAGACGTATAGCGCTGCGTGCTGAGCGCACCCACAAGCACAAAAAGGGCAACAAACTTTCAAAATAAAAGGATTTTTAAAAAACACCTGCGTTAACGCGCAATAAAATAAATGTCAGCTGTCAGTAAACAATGCATTAACGTGATAACATGTTAACTTGCCCGGCCCTAGTAAGAAGTGAACTAAACAAAAATAGTACATTCTGTTAACTAAAAGCTCAGTTTACTTAAGACTCATTGATTCAATTAAAATACAATTTTTAAAATGTGCCTGATATTTCTTATGTTATATACTTTATATCTAAATTGAACATATGCCCCAAGCATTAATTGTAAGAATAATATAATTACCTATTCAGTTCTGGGTAATTGTTGCACTAGAGTGGGGAGTACTGCAGCATGCACCTAGTAGTTTTTACATATGTTAGAAATTATTATTTTTAAAAAGTCCTTAAAGTACTGTTTGTGCTATTTAAAAAGGTTGTCACGATGCTCCTCCATGACTCCCACGTAAAGGTAGGGGCGATTGCAGACGTCCATGCTTTTCACAATCTTTATTTTATTTGTCCCTAAACAAAAGGAAATGGGGAAAAACATACACAAGCTATGAAGGAGTCTGACGGTGAACCGACAACTAAGGTCCACCAAAACTGAACTTATATACAAAAACCTCAAAACTAAAAACCAATACAAACACAAATCTCATTACTCTGAGCACCCTGGCCAGCTGCAACTCATAATAAACAAACTCCTGGCCGGTGGTGCTCAGAATGTCATAGCAAAAGTCCCAACATACTAAAACGGAAAAAGGACGGCCTCTAGTGGCCGCCCACCGTCACCGTCCCCAGACCTGACAAAGGTACTTTAAGTACTGTTAAAATACTTTTTCAAGAAGTGTGTAAAGTACTGTTAGAATACTATGCAAAAAACTGTTAAAATATTTCTTCACAAAGTGCTTAAAGTACTGTTTAAATTCTTTTTCAAAAAGTACATAAATTACTGTTAAGTACTATTTAAAAAAAACAATGTTAATATACCTCTACAAAATGTTAAAGAACTAAAGCACTGTTTTAAATATTTTAAAGTACTCTTCAAAAAAAAAATGTTCATTTTAAACATGGAATGTCTAATAGACTCACTGACACTGTACAGTTCACTGTTTTCTATAAACATGGAGGCTCGCAGCTGAAGAAGCAAACCTGAGACAGCAGTCATCTGGGCCGATTCACTGCATTGTGGCTTAGAGGGTAGCTGTATAAATTTATTATCACTTTCAGGGCATTAAGAGAAAACCCGATTTGTCTATGCGTCGACGTGGCTTACGCTGACATTCGTTCCTTAACCAATAGACTTAAACAATTATTATAGTCCGTTCATAAAAAGGGTGGTACCGTTGGCACGTGGAGGGGAATCTAAACACAAGACAAGAGACATGGCAGCAGAGGCAGTAGGTGACAGACACACATCACATGTGTTGAAATACTTCACTCTAGACACACAAACAGCACGGTGACCTGCACGACCTGCAAGTCAGTGTTAAAGTACAATAAAAGTTCTGGCGTTCTGCACGACATCTGCTAACATGGGTGACAGAAACGCCTCTGACTGATGAGAAAAAAACACCAGATCACAGATCTGCTTCTTAATTTCTTCATTAAAGATGTGAAACCTTTGGTTGCAGTACAAGGCGAAGGCTAGTGTTACAGAGAACTTTACTAAAAGTTGCTGGTTGTTTTACGCCTGTGTTCCTCCGCTGTGTCTGTGTGATGACATCATCAAACGACTAGTCGACTCGACTTCGACTTTACTGACGGATAAGTCGATCAGAAAAAGTCTGAAGTCGCTAATGCACTTTAATCCTCCATTTGATTGTTGATGTGCCACCAGGAGCGGGAGGAGGCGGAGGCCATGTGGGCAGCCGACGGTCAGAGCGTGGTGAAGGAGGAGAGCGAGGACCCAGACAGCACCCTCGCCCCTGCTCGGAGCGGACGGAGCCAGACGCCCAAAGCCAAGAGCAAAGACCGGGCGCGAGTGACGAGCGCCAGGGACGAACTGTGACCGGGCTTTAGAGAGCCTCTGACCTCGTGGGCGCTCTGTATTCCCTCCTAGGCGTGTCTCTGAGACTCTGAGACGTCTCTGAGACTGTGTGTGAGAGACTGTGTGTGTGGCCTTGGAAGGCCACACACACAGGATTCACTTGTTGAGGCCATTTTCTCAGAATAAAAGAATGATAATGGGATTAAAGTGAACAGCACTTTAATTATTAACCCAGTATTTCTTCCCTCCTTTGCTAAAGCCGACGTCCATTGCAGAATGTCTTCAGGATTTGAATGTGTTCGGAGGAAATCTTTGTTCAAGATAGTGTAGGGATGGTATGTCTTTTTAATTTCAGAAACATGATGAACCAAGCCTGACCTCCAGTCTGTATCTCCTCCAGGGTGAAAACAAAGTGGGCATTTAACCCTTAGAGGTCAGTGATGGCAGAGTGGATTTGGATTTCTTCAGGATAGATCCTGAACTTTCAGCCTGTACTATGATACTATGTATTATGATTTCAATTTCATATTCAGGACTGGATGTGGTAATTTAGCATTATCACAATAAATGGCATTTCTCAACACACTGGAATTCTCTCTCATTCGGCTTTTCATTAAGGTGGATCAGACTTGTGGACGTGGTTTAGGACACAGTATGACTTACTGTGAGCTGTAAAAATGAACTGAACTTCTTCATTAAGGTGGATCAGACTAGTGGACGTGGTTTAGGACACAGATCTAGACTTCACCACCTCAGGCAGCTGTTTTAGACAAACAACTGGACTTCACAAAGCAGTTGTAAGTTTGTGGCCTGTGTACTTAACCACAGCCTCTAGTCTGCACCACCTCAAGGAATAACTGGATGTGGTTTAAATCAACTCAAAGTATTTTTGGTGAGACATTCCAGTGGAAACAATTTGACTCCAATTGTTTTTTAATGACATTAGCCTCATGGATCAAGTTCTAAACTAAAAACACAAAAATGTCTTGGCTGGGTTCAGTGCAAAAGTCAAAATCTGATTTTCAAGGAACTATTCCTTTAAAGTCTTAACTGTCCAAACTGCACAGCTAGTTTAAGGTCTTGTTTTGAAAGGCTAAAAAAACATTGGTTTGTTCTTGATGCTTTAGTGGAGAGTAACTGTTTTGAGCAGGAAAACAAAATGCAAAAACTGCCTTGAAGTTGTTGTTCTATTTCAAAGTCAAGTCAATGCGTACTTCATTGTTTGTAATTTGTATGAATTATTCTGTCACAAACATCTTCCAAACTTCTTCAATGGACATAATTTTCTTTTGTTGGTGTCTGTTATTCATCAGTTCATCAACATTTTCATCCAAATCCGTGGCAGGAGGATAAATAATAAATTTAAAGTATAAAAAGTTACTCTTTTTAAAGATTTTAAGGATAAAAAGTTACTCTTATACCTGCAGGTGTTGCCACAGGTTTATTGGTTTATTATAAAATGTGAGCTGGATTGAAAACCTGCACTGAATCTCAGCATTTAAGATACATTGTGTGTGTGAGTGTGTGTGTGTGTGTGTGTGTGTGTGTGTGTGTGTGTGTGTGTGTGTGTGTGTGTGTGTGTGTG
>JBBJLS010015904.1:0-15499 GCA_037577275.1 Bryconaethiops microstoma
TCTGAGTTCTGAGGGTAAACACCGGTTCTAGACTGTTTTACACTGTTTATATTTACTGAAATCAGAGTTTACTGATATACTCTGAGTTCTAAGGGTTAGAGAATTGTTTGCAGCAGGCCTTACATCATGGAAGAACCATTTACTCCATCAAAGGACCATTTATACATTCAAGTGTTCTTTGTGTATTCACTGCTATATACAGGACCATTGTCTTTACAAAGGACCCCTTGAAGAAACACTTTTTTCCAGTCATTGACATTTTGTTCACATTTGCTTTTTTGTTCTAATTACATTCTGTTGCCTTGGTGATGGCATCTGCACTGCTTAGTGGTTGATCGCGCCTCAGCCCTCCGAGCTTCATCATCTTAATTTAGATTGAAAGAACCCTAGAACAAACAGAGTCTAATACACCCCAGTTCCTGTGCTGATAGATGCTGGGCGTCCTTAGAAGCTCTGCTACAGTTCTGTCTTTCTAAAGACAATGAACTGCATTTTCTGATGGTAAAACCACAATTTTTATATCTTCCACAAGTCAAATTCTCACTGGTTGGGGAGCTATCAATCAGGGTGACCCATTGTGTTGCAGAGGGAGCCAGCAGGTTTGGCTCTGATAGGCCAGAGTGAGGAACAGCTGAGCCGCTATTGGACAGAGGGACTATCAGAATGGGCTCAGTGTGTCCAAAACGAAAAGATGGCTAATTATCCGACCCACCATGCTGCAGCTAACTGGCTAGAATACAAGTGAACATGGCTTGATCTTCTAATACCACATGGATTTTTATGTAAAAAAAACTATTTACTGGAAATTCACAGATTATATTAAAATAAAAAAGTTGAGCTAAAATGCTTGGTATGCTGCAGTGACATGTTACAATTATGGAAAAATACAATATATTATAAAATACAATATAATATACAGCGTGATACATTATCATTACATGATCAAATAAGTTATGATAACATATGATATTATAAAATATGATACATTATCTGATTATAAAATGTGATGCAATACACTACAAAACCAAAAACCTTAATTTTACCCCTTGAAATTACCTTAATTTTGACCTTAATTTCCCATACATTTATGTTTACATTAATAAAAGTTGCACAGATTAAGGTGATTAAGGGGTAAAACTACTGAATTTTCCTCATACTTTTTCAAATTTGCCCCTTAAATAATAGAACCTCCTGAATTAACGCCTTACATTTAAGATTAAGGGGTTTCACACTCATACCTTAAATCTAATTTTAAGGTAAAATTAAGGGGTCGGTTTCACAAATTAACGGCCACTTAATTCAAATGAAGGTGTTTGGTGTATTTTCAGGGGTAAATTATGCTAGGATTATGCATATTTTAAGTACATTGTGTTTCGTAGTGATATGTTATAATAAAATTCCATATAGTATTCATTCAAAAATTCTATACAATATGTTATGATAAAATATTTCACATATATCACTTAGAATTGTTGTTGTTGCCAATTACCTGCTAAACACAACACACATACAATACTGTAAAATAAATACCCATTATATTCTCCCCTAACCCAGGGACAGCCTGTTCACAGAGCCTCGTTTAGTCCGGTCAACAGGCTGCTATAGATCTAACGGAGTACTGGTCACAGGGTACAGCTGTACATATGTTGCAGCATTAACGTGCTATTAATAGCATTCGGTGGAATGGTGCAGCTGCGTGCTTTCGAGTGCCATGGGCACCACGGTGGTCTCCTACTTCTGTTCTCTGAACCATTACTCTTTAAAGCAGCTCTGCACCTCTGGTCCAAACATGATAAACAAAACACTCAAAAGGGTGAAATAAAATACAATCCGACCCACAACTTAAGAGTTTTGTTCAGTCCAGTATTTGGTTCAAAAATAACACATAAGGGATGTTGCCATAACTAGCTATGAGGACAACAAGGTCCAGGGTCTCCAATTACCTGTGGAAACAGATGTCTTGATAATGGCAGAGTGCAGCCTACTGTGCGGAAATGTTTGCACTGAAAACTGACCTCGGCCTATGGACTGAACTGCCCACTATGTTTTTCTCCGCATGAGATGTTGTTTTTCCCAGAGCGACTTTGAATGTACTGCTATATACGTAATATATGCCAACAAATAACATAGCAATGATTTGATAAAATAGTATAAATGGGAGTTTATGAGGTTTTGACTGTAAAATGACCATTATATACAATCTGAATGCCCATAAAATGGTTTTTATTCAGACTACTTATAATGTTACTGACATGGCCATGGCCTTGTTGCAGTAATGGCCCAGTTTAGACTGCACTGGTTATTTTTAGGAGCAAACTTGATGCTAAGTTGATTTGTGTTACCTCACATGCTAGAACAAGCATGAGTTCACTCTTACCTCGCTTATTGAGAGCATAGTGTCATGAACCATAATTAAAAAACCAACAGAAAGGTTAGACCATAATACGTCTTGTTAAATATTTTAGTAGTCTACTACCGTTCCGATTAGCTCAGGTTGGTGGATGGACCTTTCGGAGGTATTTGTGTGAGATGGAGTCATTAATATAAAAAATGATGTATACATATATTCTCATATATTCTCAGTTGAAGTGCATTCCCAACACCGGTTTGTTTGGTAGAACTTCCATTCTCTTGATGGAGGAAGCAGCATTTTAATATAATGGGATTGCTTGAAAGGAGTCAATCATTATTTTGAAAATGGTCAGTTCTGCTGTAATGGACTCTCTGGCATCGTTGGATATTGAACTTATGATCTTCCAAATGATAAACAAACTGGGATTCAAATCCAGTCCTGATAACACCACACCATGACCAATTTTGTGCTTTATCTCATCAAACAAAACTTCATTAATGTACTCATGGACTAGTTAACAAGCTCCTTGTGGGCTCGTCCAGGAGTGTAGAGTAAAAAAAAAAACACAAAAAAATGTACCAAGCATGGAGCCACTAGGACTGGGATTTGGGACCCACTAGCTTGGCTGGTTGCACCATTTTGCATTTTTGTGTTCTTTTTAAACTTCAATAGACCATGAACAACCATAATTTAATAATGTTGCAACAAGCAGATGCAGAAAAGCTCATAATGAAATGTATTGTATTTATTGGACGATGAAAACAGGCACTTCTGTTTGTCTTAATAAAGACTGCAGAGCAGGCCGAACCCCGTAAGGCTCAACTGACTCACATTAACAGCATATAACCATCTTACACTGATGCTCCCACGGCTATTAAATACAGTTATTATAGATCTAGTAAAGCCATTAAATATATTAGTTTTAATTCTGATCTGGATAATAGCTACTCTAAGAGCTGGTGCCCTGGACAGGGAGTAAGCCTCGTCAAGGAGAGGCCCTATGTGTCCAAAAGTTTATGGACACTTGCTCATCCAATAATTCTTCTGAAGTCCTCAGCTATAGTAGAGATGTTTGTCTCCTCTTTGTTCCAGTAACAGCCTCTACTCTTCTGCATTGGCAGTAGATGCTGGCGCATTGTTGTAAGGATGTGAGGAACAGTTGTTTATATATGTTAACCCATCTTGCTTAGTTATTTATACAGAAACCAACCTTATTTACAGTTGCTTAAACAGAAACCAAACTTATTAACAGCCATTTAGACAGACACAAATGTTCTTTACAGTTGCTTTACAGAAACCAACCTACTTTGCAGCTGTTAAGACAGACTCCAGTCTTATTTACAGTTGTTTATACAGTAAGCAAACTTATTTACAGCTGTTTATATGGAAACGCAAGAGCATTAGTGAGAATAGGTACTGATGCTGGATGATCACGAACGCCAGTGTAACTCATCCCAAAAGTACTGCACAGCCCTATGTAAGGGCATCTAGGGGCAATGTTGTTCTATGGAGATTATAGTGAACATTTTAAGGTGCCTCAAGCCATCTGTTGTTATATAGGGACAATCTGTGTGGTCTAAAGTGTCATTGTCTTTTTTACTCACATGGTACGTAACTTTCCACCTTGGATTTAGACCGCTGAACTGTTTTTTTTAAAATTAAATACAGTAACACAATTATTTTTGAACATACATGTCTGCACTGAAGGAGTTGCTTTTAATCTCAATGTATATGTGTATAGTGACAATAAAAGGCATTCTATTCTATTCTATTCTATACAAACCATCTATACCTATTCTAGCATGCGCCAGCGCCCGTATGTACAGTATTTTTGCTTTTCTGGAATGTTTTTTTTTTCCTCCAAGGCCTCGGTGTAGCCCTCACACTCAAACTGACTGATCACACCTCTCTCCTCACCTCGATGAGGTCCAGCAAACTTGAAAACTTTATTTTCAACAAAGTGAAGGGAGCGAGTCCAACAGGCAAGTGGATATAGATCAAGGGTGACCAGCCGTAGCACGGGAGCTCTGCTTTGTTGCCTGCCAACTTTAACCTGGTTCATCTACCACAAAGAAAACACAAAGATGAAAGTGGTTTGACAAAACACTAACATTTTTTGATATGCAAATCGTTTTGGGCGAAGCAGGACGGAGCAGCTTTTTAATTTGCCAAGAATAATGCGTTTTTTCATCTGGCACCGTGCTGATTTCAAAGCAAAGCATTCTGACCATGTTACTAGTACTCCACACCTTCCAACCATAATCATGACTTTCTAGATCCTCTTACTATGTAAATCTCGGTTCACACAATCATTGAGGTAGAAGCACTCATCTCAGATTTACTCTATCCTCACCGCTCAGCCCTTTATAGCAGTGAGATCGTTCAGCCTTCTTTACAGCTGTTTATACTGCCATCAACCTTGTATACAGCTGCAAATTTGGAAACCAACCTATTTACAGCTGTTTAAATGCAAAACAACCTAATCTGAAATTGTTTATACAGAAACCAACTTGATTTACAACTGTTTAAATGGAAGCCAACCTTCTTTACAGCTGTTTAAATGGAAGTCAACCTTCTTCACAGCTGTTTAAATGGAAGTCAACCTTCTTTACAGGTGTTTAAATGGAAGTCAACCTTCTTTACAGGTGTTTAGACAGACACCAACCTTATTTCTGACTGAACTTAAATGTTCTGTACAGTTTCTATGGACACTAATCTTTACACCATCTTAACAGCTCATTAATCTTTACACCTTCTTAACAGCTCATTCTATGAACGCTCAATTTCTTAATAGCCATTTTTCTGGACTGCAACTCTCAATTTTCGTCTCAGCTGTTTTGACTGAAATCACTTTTTTGGACAACAGCCTTCTTCAAAAACTGTAAGGAACTTTACAGCCACTTCCGTGAGCACCAACCATCTTTACAGCTGGTTCTATGGACAGAAACCTTCTGACAGCCGTTTCTACTGAAAACAACCTTCTTTAAAGCTGTGTCTATAGAAACAAGCCTTCTTCAAAGCTGTTGCTAGGAACACCTAACCGTTTCCTTGGACAACATCCTCCTCTGTTGTCTGTGCACACCAACCTTCTTTACAACTGTTTCTATAGGCACCAACCTTCTTTACAGCTGATTCTCGGGGCAACAGCCTTCTTCAGGGCCATTTCTATGGAAACCAACCTTCATCATGACTGTTACTATGGACACCAGCGTTCTTCACTGCTTATTCTAATAACACCAAACGTCTTTGGTGCATTTTCTTCAACATCTGAATCTGTGGACCTTCATTATAACTGTTTGGCCTGAAATGAACTTTCTTTCGGATGTTTCTTCGGACACCAACCTTCTTAATGGCTCTACCTGTAAACAACCTTTTGTTTCAGGTGTTTGGTCAAAATTAGTCAGGACTGTCACGAAAACAACAATTCTCTATATCTGCACTTGTGTTACTGTAACGATGATAAGCGTGGGTCAAAGAGTTCTAAACTGTTCTCTCTTGTTATCTTTGCTGTATTTCATCATCTGGCGTGACGGGTTTGTTGTTCTAATATTCAGTTCTTACCTTGTTATCTATTTTGACAGTGATTATGAATCTGCCTTGGGACCGTCTGTTGGTAATTTACTCCTCATTAATTTGTAATGACCTTGATTTCTGGCAAAACCCCCTAAATGACACTCAACACATCCTGAACAAAAAAAATAATGCATTCAATTTACTTGATTTAAATGCATGTGTCATTTTCACATGGGTGAAATTATATTCAATCTTGTCCTTTTAGTTTACTTACTGTTTGTATTAACTGTGCTGATGTAGTTTTTTCATGCGGAACTAATGTACATCAAGTAATTGTTTCAGTGTTCCAACTGCTAGGCCCGTCTGGAACCACACAATGTTGGATAAATGGATGGATGGATGAGTTTTCTGATTCTGATTCTCACTTCAAACTGCTTTTTTTGAAGGTGAGATATAGTATTTTATATTATATTTCCACATTAAGTGAAAAATTATGTGAGTATATTATCTGCTTTTAGTCATAAATCCACCCAATCCATTTCATTATACGGAATCCCAGCTCTCTTTGAAGGAAGCACACTAAAAAGGATCAACTCAAAGTGCAACCAAATGCTCAGCACACTTTGAAAGGCTTTGGCAGTGTTTGAACTTTGTAAGACACGTTTTCTTAACATCATACAAGACACTGTTGAGAACTCCGCAGAGAACTGAGAAATGTCCAGCAGTCAGGCTCTAAAACCCACATGAAATACAAAAAACTCAGTAATGAAACAGATAATATATTAAACTGTTACAAAATCAATATTTTTGTACAACTGGTATATTTTTCAGTTTTGTATAGACCAGTCAGAGTGCCAATCCTGACTCCAGTCCATCAAAGATAGGGTCTACAATGGGCTTGTGGGCATCAGAACTGGACCATATAGCAATGGAAGATGTCTAGTCTGAAGAATTACATTTTCTTCTACATCATGTGGACCGTTAGGTGTGTGTATGTTGCTCACCTGGGGAAGAGATGGCACCAGAATGCACTGTGGGAAAAAGGTGAGCTGGTGGAGGCAGTGTGATGCTCTGAGAAATGATCTGCAGGGAGACCCTGAGTCCTGCTTCCATGTGGATGACACAGACCACCCACTTAAACATTGTTGCAGACAGTAAACCCCTTCAGTGGCTCCTTTCAGTAGGATAATGTGCTCTACAACACTGCAAACATTGTTCAGGGACAGTCTGAGGAACAGTCAATAGTCAACACTGATGGTTTGAATTTAAATTAGGATATAAAGATTTGAAAGCTAAGGGTGTTAGTAGGATATGGTCTCATATGCTTTGTTACTTTTTTTTTACATCTTTATGTTTCTTGCTGCAGCTTTACACACTTTAATGATTCATGCTTCGATTTTTTAATAAAATGAAGAAGTTGCACATATGCTAAATCCTCTCCATCTGCCAAATTTTACTTCTTGTGGGACCTTAAAAATACTTTGTGAAATAATTTTATGCTAGCTACATTTTAAGCATATAAACATATGCCATTATATCAAATGAGATTATTAGATTTTTTAAAAATGTATCTGCATCATAATTATTGGCACTAAAGGTTAAATTCATTAACTGATTAAATTAAATTTTGTCTTCTATAATCTTTTTTTTTTCTTCTAACAAAACCAAGCGTCACAATTATTGGCATCCCACGAGCAAAACATAGTTCGTTCCCATGTAGTTCACATATTTTTTTCCTGAGTGTTCAGGAACTCTTAAGTGTTCAACTTCCTGTTTCACTGGGGTATTACTATGAGATGACATAAAGGCCAAATTCACTTTCTCACTCATCAACATGGTGAAGTTTAGAAAATACACAAATGAATTGAGAAAATGTGTTTTGCAATCTGAAATCAAGCAATGGTTACAAATAGCTATATATGTGAAAATACCCATATTCAGTGTCTGGATGTATAAAATAACTGGAGCTATACTGAACCTGCCTGGTGGAGAATGTGTGTTTCTTTTACATTCATGCAGGGGATGATTTCTCAGACAAAGTCTTCTCCGAGAATCATAGGTGGATTTCCAGAAGAATGGAGATCATAGGGTTCATGGAGTTTCCAAAACAAAATTAGAAACCAAATATTTTCCAGTAAATTATTTGGAAGGTGTGGCAGATGGAGAGTTTTCCTTCATCTCAGCACAAATGTCAGCCTCTGGAGTTTTCCAGACATTACTGGAAATTTGACTTGAACCAGGTTCTGTGGTCAGATGAGATATAATAGTTGACAAACGCTCAAGTTGGGTTTGGCATAAAAGAAGTATGGCTATGTGGAAAAGACCCTAAATATAGATAGAAGGATGTTTTTGTGGCTGATTTTTTCTGCCAAAAGCCCCAGAAACATTGCTAGGACACATGGCATCATTGGCACTTTTACACCAATGATGCCAAGTTTTTCAGACACATATAAAGCGACCCGTACCCAAGCTGCTCGACGGCAGGGCCAAAAGAGGGGTGCAGCCACAAGCTGACTGTGTTACTGCTTTTCAGTTGGTCGAAATGTCATCACAACATGGAAAGAGACAACTGCTTTCTATTGTCCGCACAAAAAAATAAATAATGGCGATACTAATTAACAACTGGGAGGTTGACGGAGCACAAGTGCTGCTGTTTGTTCAGGCTGAAGATGAATTTCAGTAAATTTCAGTCACAGTTGGATCTTGAAGCAGGATAGTGATCCTAAATATGTATTCAAAGACCTCAGATTCAAGCTTTTGACTTCCAACCCTCTGACCTAACCCCCTAACCTAAACACCATTGGAAACTTGTGGGGTTAAAGCTAAAGAGGAGAGGACAGAGGATCTACAGAGATTTTGTCTTAATTCATCATTCACAATCTCATAATTCATTATAGGAGAAGATCCACTGCTGTTATGTGTGTCTGATGCATTAATTGCGTGGGTGCCAATAATGGTGACACGTTTGACTTGTATTAACAGCAGGAATAATTAAAAATTCTGAAAATTATTAATGGGTATAAAAGAGTTTGCATTGGTAAACACCTTGGTAATACAATCTGTGTAAATTCTCTCTGTAGCTTTTGAGCATTCTTACAGGATTGTGGCATATCCTTCCCCTAGTCCCCTCTCTTCTCCTAAAAGGGAAAGCAATAAACACTCCATTACCACAGAGATAGCAGCGTCTCGCAGGCACAGAGAAACAATTCCCTACACCTCCCCTCGGCCTGGCGCGGCTGCACTCACAAATCCTCCTAGCGAGGCGTCTGGCTTTCAGTTTGTTCATCTCTGAAACACCTGAAAGGAGAAAGTAAAGGAAACATTTTGCATTCAGTTTATCTTTTTTTTTAAAATCAAAGGCCTTGTGAATGGAGAACTGTGGTCTTTTATTCAGCAGGAGGGATAAAAGCAGAAAGAGATGAGATTAAGGAGGTAAGAGATGCCCCCCCCACCCACCCAAAGGAACGGTGAGTTCATACCGGTGTTTCTACAGATGACGTTCAGTTCCCTGCCTCAGTTCCCCTGAGCATCTGTGAAGATTATGCAGAACACAGTGCTGTTCCACAATTTGGAAAACGCTCTATCGCAAGGAGACGTGCTGCAAACGGCGGTGGCTCACTACATGTCTGTGTTCCAGGCACTTCAGCCTATTGCATCATTTTGCCCAGCGTGGCCCTGCTCACCCTCATGTTTTCCAAAGGTTTCTTGGATGTTCCAGTGTGTGTTGCTGTCAAAACAGTTGTTGACTACATGCATACACTCTAACAAACTCAGCGAAGGGACGTGCAGCATTTATGATGCAAATACACACTTGGAATGCACAGTACTGCTCTGTATGTGCCATCCTATGGGCAAGTTTGGGTGCCTCTGGTTAAAAAACTAGTATATTTAACATTTTACAGGTTTTTCTATGTTAAACTCAGCAAATTAGCACAAATTGTGCTTCAAAATTAGTCAGGTTTATGTATACAGCCTATTATCAACTACAACGGTCATCAAATGTGCTCTACAGGAAAATGTAAATTGTACGTCTGGCCAATACACCAACATAATGACATTACATTCGAATACATAAACTTTAATATGGTGTTGTTCCCCCCTTTACAGCTATAACAGCTTCCACTCTTCTTGAAAGGCTTTCCACAAGATTTTGGAGTTTCTGTGGTAATTTGTGCCCATTCATTCTGTAGAGCAGAGGTTCCCAACCACCGGGCCGCAGATCGGTATCGGCCCGTGAGTCCTTTGATACCGGCCCGCACAGGAGGACAGAATAAAAAATATTTTATTGATTATCAGAGTCTGAAAGACCTTTTATTTAGAAAAAACTCTCGTCTTGGTCACATGATCAAAAATGTATCCCACAAGCTAACAAAAATAAGTAATAAACAAACGCATTTTGTTTTTAGATTTATCTATACCGGTCCGTGAAAATATTGTTTTATATGAAACTGGATCCTGGCGCAAAAAAAGATGGGAGCCACTGCTGTAGAGCATTTATGTGTTTAGGCACTGATGTTGGATGAGAAGGTCTGGCTCACCTCCATTCCAGTTCATCTTAAATGGTGCTGGATGGGGTTGAGGTCAGGACTCTGTGTGGCCAGTAAAGTTCTTCCACTCTGAACTTATCCAGCACGTTTTTATGGAGCTGCTTTGTGCACTGAGACACAGTCATGCTGGAATAGAAAAGGTTCTTCACCAAACTGGGTCCACAAAGTTGGAAGCATGATGATGTCCAGAATGTCTTGGTCTGCTGAAGCATTAAGATTGTTCTTCACTGGAAGTGAGGGGTCACCTGAAATCAATCATTTTGAGGTCCCAATACGTTTGTCCACATAGTGTATGTGAACCACTCTAATTACAGTATCTGTCCAATAGTTTGGACTCCCTCTGTCACATGCTACCACCAAGCTGGGTGGTGAAGGCTATCACATATTTTCCATAAGATATGTGAAGCACCACTGCCTCAAAGTGTCATATATCATTGTACAGCTCAACACACTTGGAGGACAACACTGTCAGCAAGATATTCAGAGTAATGGGGGAAAAGAGGACTATCCTATTTCCTTTATTGTATTTATTTTACTGCATTTTTCCCAACTTTCGTCCCAATTCCACTCACTGGCAGTTACAAGATGATACTGAGAGGAGAGGTGAAGGATAACATATGCTTCTTGTAAGTTATAAGAAACACTACCACATTTTAGCTGCTGCTAATGTGGTCATTGGACAGCTGATCGCCATTGACAGTTGTGGTAGCTAAGAGCTTGCAGAGTTATGGGGTAGTAGAACGGCCATCTGGGCTCTTCCATAGGTATACAGGGACCGTGCTGTATCTAAACTGTACTGCGAGGGCACAGAACTTGCAGCACGCTTTGAACTTGCAGCGTATCTCAGCCCAGTAACAGCCTGGAGTTTCTGACACAATTCTCTCCACAGTTTATGGCCCGTCGTCCCTAAACCGCGTCCAAGGAGTCGAACCAGCGAAATGTTTTTTCTGTCAAGGCTGCTTTTGTTGTTCTGGTCTTTTATTATTTATTATTTTGTTTGATTTTTTTATTGGTTCTTTATCCGTGTGAAACCCGAACCCAGAGAACTTGTTAGTGACGTCCTGGAACACCATCACGTTTCTCACAGAGTTAAAGATAAATTTGGTAGTGTCTTAGAAAACTGAAATTTATCTTCAGCCCAAACAGACAGTAGAGCTTGTACTTTGTCGACTTCCTAGCTGTTAGTTTGTATCTCCATGGTGATTTTATTTGCACAGACAGTAAATAAACAGTGTCCTCTTTCCATGTTGTGATGACATTTTGACTGATCAGTAAGCAGTGATGCATTCAGCTCAGCCGCAGCCCGCTTTTGGCTCTGCCAGCAAGCAGCACAGGTACGGCTTGAGTACGGGTCACTTTATTTGTAATGGAAAAATGTTTGTTCGTGGTATGGCATGGTTCCCTGTGTCAATGGAGAAGTGCCATTGGACTCCCAGCCACAGACATCTGTGGCATCGAACTTGATAATCTTCCAATGATAGAGCCAAAGGGAATTTGATTTTGATTTATATCTGGGAAATTTTGAAGATTATACTCACTCTTGCCATTACAGCTGGAAAGAACTAAAGTGTTGTTTGATATTATTTCTCACTTATAGCTCACTAAACCAAATATAGAAGCACAGATTCTTTTCTTTCAGTCCGAACCTTATTTTAGTTTGCCATTACAGATATCCTGTTGAGAATTGAATTAAAAGTCATTGTGTACAGTCTTGTTATACAGAAAAAAGCTTTTCATGTCTTGCTATTCCCTGGTATCAAAACAAACAGAAAAAGTTTGAATGCAAATGAAATGTCTTCAGAGGATAGGAAAGATGGTTCATGCTGCATGTTTCGTGTTCTGCTTTTCAGAGAGTCCCAAACAACTCCAAAAATGTTCCCTAAAATGGACATTTGTGGCCTAAACTCTGAAGCCATGCTGACTAAAACACTTCTAATGGTTCCAACAGTTTCTTTCACTTTCCGGTCTCAATCCGAGGCCGGCGCAGCACCAGGCTGGCTTCAGCACAGTCCTCTGGAGGAAGATAGAGGAAAACTCTGAAACCCACGTCTGTCATTTCTTTCTACTGAATCACATATAACAGCCGTGACGGAGTGGCCGGACAGATATTTTGGCGCTGTCGCTCACAGGTCTGCCGTGCGACCAATCACATTCCACTCCATTTGATCTCAAAGTGAGATGGAGTTTTTTCTGGGTGTAGGCGTAGACCTCACCACATCTGAATGGAGACTACACCTCTATTTATCACATCCTTACACAGTAAGAGCACAGATCTGCAGTCAGGTTTACACCCTTACAAGTACAGACAAGCTGTAACTGATGGCAGATCAAGGCTTTTACAGCAAGACTTCCATTTAAAAAAAGACTGTGAAAAATCAGAAGTCCACAGTTTCCTTCTGTATCTCAAGCTAATCCAAGGTTTGCTTCTTTAGCCTAGCACTGGAGCTACAAAGCAGCCTGGACAACCAACACTGAGATTATATAACATACTGTATAACGTCTATTAAAATGGATATAAAGGATGTATGCTACGTAGCATTAAACAATAGTAGTAGCCAGCTTGTCCATCTTTTTGCCTCATAACTCATAACCAACATATCTTGACTGCTTGAATACATTTGATTTTTGCCATTCAACCACTTTAACCCTTAGAACTTAGAAGAGTGTATAAGTAAAATCTGACTTCAGCAAATATAAATGTGTCACGCTTGGGCTGTGCCCGTTCAAGAAGGAGGCGCAGGAGCAGACTTCCATGCTTTTCTTTTCTCTGTTATTTTAAATAGAAAACAAAGATGGCACGAGGGCCCAAAACTCTAAACAGAAACAAGACCTGAACAGACACAACTCAATATACCGTGTTGGTTGTCCGACAACCCATCAACACAAAATCAGCCTATTTAAGCTGTTTGTGAAACACAAAACGTCTGATATTAATCATTACTTCATCCCTGGCCAGCCGAGAGCTCTCAATGTTCTCACCGACCAGGGGTGAGACCGCGCCCCCAGTCAACATAAAAGTCCTTGAATAAACTTAACTTATGACAGCCTCTAGCAGCCGCTGACTGGGGATGTGACAAAAAGGTGTAAAACAGTCTAGACCCCTTCCCTCTGTGGGTTTTCCCCACTCACTTGTAGACAGAAACTATCAAATCCAGGTTCCTTTCAAATACTAGTTTAATAAGTTGGTCAACTTAAACATTAACTTAAATTGAATTGAATTTCTATCCAAAAGTTCAGTTTACTCAAAAATGTGTATGCAAAAATTTAAGCCACTACAGATTTTCACAGTGTAACTTCAGTAGCTCCTGAGTAGTGCAGTTGTCTAGGCATTCACTCAACATCAGAAGATCATGAATTAGAACCCCAACAATTGCCAGCCATCCGTAACTGTAACCCCAAGAGGGGGAAAGGCCTGGTGGGACTGGTGTTTTGGAATATATCCTAGTTAGCAGGGAGATGAAGGAAAAAAACAAGTTCTACATGCTTTATCCGACTGAGATACGCTTGAAAATGTGAGTTTGGAGAGCATTTGACTAGATTAAGAAGAATGAGGTGGGTGAACTCACATCCTCAAGGCAAGTTAACTCAGTTAGAGGTGTGAAATAAGTAGCCTCATGGTTTAATAGTGGATTCTGCTGTGAAGATAAGCAGGATTGTCCTGTGCAGCGAGTGTAATGCATGCACACGCTGCACTCTACACATCATAAACAGACAATTCACTGGAAATTCAATTATTTTATTCCTTCCCAATTACACACAGGTAGTGTGCCCGGCCCACTCCTAGCAAACAATGGGCTGTAGATGAAAGTGAAAAAAAATAAATCAAAAAACAGGAAAACAGAACTTTTTTTTTTTGTTCAAAAATCTGTTTACGCTTTTATTTTATTCCATTAACATTAAATACATTTTCATTATTTCAAGAAATGCACTGCTGGCGTTCAAACTGTTTACACACATTGTGCTCTGACAGCCGTGTCCCCTGCAGCCAGAAACATGAGAAAAGGAGCACAGGACAAAGACAAATTATATGGGCATTTAGTGTGCTCTAAAGCTGTAGAGGCAGGTCTCTCTCTCTCTCTCTCTCTCTCTCTCTCTCTCTCTCTCTCTCGCTCTCTCTCTACTCGACATTTATTCAGAACACGTTCACTCAGCATTCACTGCTCTTTTTCATGGCAGGAGAGGTTTGGAGGAACTGCAGTCAAAAGTCAGCAGGGTCACCTTGTTAGTGGCTGGACATTAGTAGTGATAGTGGCTCTGATGTATCCCTTAGAAGAGCTATTATTACAATTTCTGTATGTATTTGATCTATTTTACATTACATTGCCGTACGTTACATTGCATTTCAATTATTTCCACGTAATCATCAATGGAGAACCCTTAGGGCTTTCTAGGTCTTCAGAGAAGACAATTTTGGTGATCTAAACCAGTGTATGTCTACAATTTAGCTCATATTTTTAGCTCATCAGTACTGTAGTGCTGCTCTTTTTAGTTTTAGTAGGAAAGAATATGGCTAAACATTTTTGGTAGTGAACAGAAAAGATGTTTTCTCTGTGGTAGCTGTGTAGGTGACTTCTCACATTGGTAAGCTCTAAACTGAAGTCCTTACACATCAGATAATCCACCACCATAATTATGATGTGACAAGAATCAATCAAGTATGATTTCCAGGATCACTCTTGTCTATCTGGAGGTTCTAAATACGTCACTGTCTGTGAATATGAGGGGAAGCCTAATCAGTGGATCAGTGTCAGGACTCTTTACTGAAGGAGTCACTCTAGAAGTGCAACAACATGCTGCTGCACCCCAGGTTTGTGAAGGAGAGATACTGCAGGTCTTTCCTTCCGGCTGCCGTCATTCTCTACACAAGCCAAGGAACAGTCCAAGGGTTCTTTCATGTGCAATGTTTCTTATGCAACGTGTGCAATATCTCTGGTGCAATATTACTGTGTATCATTCAATGTCTGCTACTACTAGGCATCTGAAGATACCCACTGTGTGTATATACATATAATATATATATATATATATATATATGTGTGTGTGTGTGTGTGTGTGTGTGTGTGTGTGTGTGTGTGTGTGTGTGTGT
>JBBJLS010015913.1:0-15499 GCA_037577275.1 Bryconaethiops microstoma
ATACACACACACACACACACACAAACATATGTACATATATATACATAGATAGATAGATAGGACTGATATTTCTTGTGTAAAGTCTCGGGGTGGCAGGATACCACGACAGTTAAACAGCCTGGAGTATCTGCCGATAACAATACCAATTTGATACAGCCTTTTCCCCTTTTTCTCTTAAACATCCACGCTGTTTAAGAGAGTGCTGTTTAAGTTCTAAAATTCTAGTTTCTATGCCCATAATGAATAGCCAGTGGCTCTTCGTTAGACACATTATATACTATTTGGGTGCCGGAATCTGTATTTTAGTTTGTATGTGGCACACTTTGTAGGGAGTTGTGAGATTTGCTTCTCATCTCTGTTACTCTCTTTCTGGCATGTTGCTCAAAGTTTAGTGAAGCATTTACATTATAGTTTACTTTTTTTATTTTCTCTGATATCTGATCCAGTGATTTTGGCCTGTACCAGACTAAAATCAGTGAATAAAAACATGAACTTATGTTGCATTTTGGCTTTACTCCTTTCATTTGTTTTCTCCTGTATTGTGTGCGTTTTGAAATCGTTTCACTTAAACCCAGTAAAACAGTAATTATCTAATTCCTCTGACCACTCCAATCGATAACCCCCCAAATAGAAATATTTAGGTTTTTTCAAGTAATTGTGTTGTTTTGGATTAGTCATCTGCTACTTTGTTTAGTCCATCAGTTATTTGTGTGCTTGATACACATGGTGGTTTTCTATTTTCTTCCGACCAGAAAAGCTATTGCATTTTTGTACCGTGCTCATGAGACATAAGTAGGACCAGAAATTCCTTCGTGCACACAAAATTAGGGACATACTCCATCATTCATTCAGCATTACAGAGACTCTATTCCCTTTAGCAATTACATTTCTTATGATATGGTCATGCCTCAGGAGCAGCTATGTAATAATGACAGGGGTAATGTTGTAGTTCATAAATACAAAACATATTTCATTGGTCTCAGTACCTACACAAATAACCGTGTGATAGATGACCGGATATGTACCAGTGACTTGTTTATTTTTACACATGTTTCTCTTCTCATCCTTGCAGAGATGTGTGGTCAGCATGTTTTACAGTTCTCTTGTATTGTTACAGGTTTATTGCAAGACCTTGTGCTCTGGCACTGAAAATACAAGCGAATGGGCCTCAGAAGGCTCAACCCAATGCCATTCTGGAGAAGGTCTTCACCGCTATCACTAAGGTATTAATTCTTCCTTTTTCTCTCTCCAGTGTAGTGATATGCTGGCCCCTCTAGAGTCATTATGTCTTGAACAGTACTTTTCACTCGGTAGATCTTTGCTCTTTGCACATATTTGAATAACCTTGTAGCAAGCATGTCCAGTATATTAAAGGAAAAAACAGATATCTGATTTCAGTGTCTCTGCATTAATCAAGCTTTAGGTGACCATATTGCCAAGAAATTGGGTCTAGATTTATATACTCTTTTTGTCTTATCATGTACAATTTGGTCCTCCCACAATACATATTCTCAGATGTGACAGTGAATACAACTCTGACCCGGTCCAATGTTGTGCTTCACTTTTCTGAGTATATTGCGTTGTCAGCTTCTTGTTTCATTACAAAGAAAACATACTTGGTCCTCTTTAACTGAACTGCAGCATGGTATCTAAAAAATCTGAATAAAAATGATTTGAACTCATAGTTTTCAGAGTATTGACACCACTGGTTTCTCAATGTCTGTATTAACTGTTTGTTCGTCAGAGAAATGGAAATCATGTATCATGCATTTTCTTCCAGTTTTGTGATATAGTTTGAGATATCACCCACTCGTATGTGTAAAGCACCATAAATTTGAATATTTCCCACCCCTAATTAATGGAGACCTAAGCATATATAAACTTTATTTGGACTAATATTAAATCTTTTTTTTTTAACGTCCTTTAATAAGAATGTACTTGATTTTGTCAGTTGTGAATATTGTCATTTCAGAATGACCTGATTGTATCAGTCATGGATGTATAGAGGACTGACGGTAGAAAGTTAGTTTCCTTGGTATGCCCTGCTCTATCAGAGCCAGCTCCTGCTGACGCACTGATGCTATTTTTAACACACCAAAGAAATAAGTTTCCTTGACAAACGTTCAGATTCATAAGCACACGGACCCAGCTCAGCCTTAAGAGTGATCAGATACCTCACCAAAGGAGAATAAATGTAGAGCGGCCTTAGGGCTGCTCTTTTTTAACAGATGAGGCACTAGTTAATTTGATACATGATTAGGTCGGAATGGAGCTTGTTGCTAATGGGAATCTGACCTAATACTGTTCTTTGAATATGTAAAAGTCATAACTGCTCAGTGCAAGTGAAGTGATTTTCCATATCAGCTTCCTTTTTTAGGCTGATATCTTTCTTTGATAACACAGAACATAATTGACCATGGCTTCATAATTCAAAATTCCTGTAATAATGTAGTAATGTTTTTAAAATATTAAGATGCAGGGTCTGTGGACTGCCCCTAGTATATTTGTATCTAAAAAAAAAAAAGAAAAAGGAGAACATAATGTTATTCCACACATATCACCTATCCATTTATAATACATAATACATTGTAATAGCTTTTTTACTTTACAGTGTAGTTCACATAAAGCTCACAAAAGCTCTGTTTTGACTGTTAGACTAAATCCTTAATGAAATGACTAAACTTGTGTAGTATGTTGTGAATGTGTTATGAAATGTGTTTGAAGATTTCATCAAAACCAGGCCCTGAATAACCCCAGTGTTTAGAAAAGGTCTAGACCATTGAGGTTTAGTCTGTGATGAATATTGTGTGTTGTCTCTCAGCATCCAGATGAGAAGAGGTTAGAAGGCCTGTCTAAGCAGCTGGACTGGGATGTGAGGACCATCCAGCGCTGGTTTCGGCAGAGACGCAACCAGGAGAAACCCAGCACACTGACCCGTTTCTGTGAGAGCATGTAAGACGCTTCGCTTTTTTACCTTCACCTCAGAATTCACTTAAGTAAACAGATCACTGGTCATTATGAAGGGTGGACACGTTGGTGGAGCTGGAGTTTATAGGTAATGTTTTGTTGAGTTGTGAATTAAGTAATACCACACTGTATCCCTGAGCTTCATCGGTTTTAAGGAATTACCGTTTTATTTTGTTGGTTTTTGCTGTTACTTACTAAACAGAATACGAGGCACGTTTATTAAGTTTCCTCTCTTTCATATGTTTTTTGGAACCCATGAAGGCTGGACGAATAGTGATTGGGCGTGTCTGAATGTTTAGCTGCATCTGTCACATGCGCAGGGCTGTGCCCGTTCAGGAGAGAGACGCAGGAGCAGACTGACCTTCTTTTTTCTTTCCTTTTTGTTAATAAACAGAAACACTGAACAGAAATAAGGAGCCTGAACTAACACAACTCTGCCTTAACGTGTTGGAGAACCCACAACTCTAGCAAACACAAAACAGGCTATTTAAGCTCAAACTAAACACAAATCACGTTACTAATAATTGCCTCATCCCTGGCCAGCCGAGAGCACAGGCATGAGACCACACCCCCAGTCAACGTAAAAGTCCTTTACATTACCCCAGAGTGGCCTCTAGCGGCCACTGACTGGGGATGTGACAGAACCCTGAGGCCTCGGCTCCGGAGGTCCACGGTGGGCCCCGTTCGATGGCCCCTCCCATACGTCTGGGGCCAGACCCCCTCTGCCACAGCCCCTCTCGTGGGTCCCCCCCGAGGTGGATCCCCCATAGCGCCCCCCCCCCCCCCCCAAAAAAAAAAAAATATTTGGGGGAAAGTCCCAGGGCTTCGCTGGCACAAGACCACCTCCCCACCCAAGAGCATCAGGCAGGCCAGGATCCCGCCAAGGAGGCGGCGGACAACATGATCCTCATGTTAGAACAGGGGCCATCGCTGCAGGAACAGGAGCCACGTCAGGGGCCGGGGCTTTAGAAACAGGTGCCACAGCTAGAACCAGGGCTTCAGGAACAGGTGCCATGGTGGGAGCTGGGGCCTCAGGAACAGGTGCCATCATTTCCCCAGTGCAGTGGAAACATGCACAGTCTCTCTTTCACAATGCTACTATCTGAGCTACACTGTACAAAGCAGGCTATCTGCTGAAAACATAATTTAACTATGAAAAATGAAGCTATAATCATTCATCATCTAAGCAAATAACTTCCAGCAGCTAGGTACCCGTGTGTTTAATAGTGCAGGCTGAGTTCTATGTGAGGCGAATTCAGTTCTGTGCATGAGTTTGTTCTAATGCTACCGGAGGTTAGTCTGTCACCCAGCTCAAGATTATTCTCTCATGATGTTGTTTCACACTTTGCTGTCAGCTTAGCTTCATTATCATTAGACTTGTGAATTACCTGTAGAGAGGGACGCGTAACTGAATTCTCTCTGTGGCCCAGTTCTATGTTTGAAATGTTTTGCTAAACCTTTGTACACTGAAAAAAGTGCATTGAATTTCCTTAATAAAAGAGCCTGTATAAGATATTATTATATTTTATATTGTAACACATATTATAATGCATTTTTTATGCAATATATATCATATTCTTGCAATAATTGTGTTTCTGCGATAATTGTGTTTTAGTCAGAAAACGAATTCAGTAAGGGTACATTCAGTGATCGATTTCTTTGTTATTTAAATAACTTAGGGTTAATATTCACTCATTAACATTCTTAAATGCTCTGTAAGTTTCTTTTCTTAGTAGCTTGCCATCCAAATAAAATCACTGGGTCTAACCGAGCTGCCCCATTTAAAAACTTCTGGGTACGCCTCCATTTCCAGGCTAATAAATACAGCCACATTATTGTTACTCATCTGTTATCTTGGCTGGTGAACAAGATGACTTTTCTCTTATTGCATAACACATGCATTGTGATTGAAGAATGCCTGCAGAGTGTAGTAGTGCAGTATACCTACATGTGGCTATTATGAAGATGCGAACGATAAAGCCGGAGTGTTTAGATGGCGTGCTCTTTTCCTGCATACAAGAGACTGGGATTCAGTTCCTTGTCCAGCGTCTGTGAGCAAGACTGCCCTTTTCATCTCTTTGAATATGATAGTCTGTTAGAGATCTTGGTTTTCACTTTCCCAGAGAAATATGTTGAAGTAAGCCAAAAGTGGTGGGGGCTATTGCAAAGGATGCTAAAATGCCACAGAGCAATTATGTATAGGTATCTTGCAATATAGGTATTTATAGGTAGAGATGTTCCCCTAGGTGTGCTTCACTGAGGAACAACAGATAGGTGTTTGTGAAATGTGTTTTGAAACTGTTGCAAACTTTTGCTTATAACTTGTTGAACTGCCTATTCCACATGGTTCTTGTCATTTTTAATGGTTCAAAGACACTTACCCCAGGGTTTGTAATTTTTGGCTTCCAACAAGTGATGTTCGCTGTCAAAAAAAAGCATATTGAACACTCTGACTTCAAACATCCACCCCAAAAGAAGATACAGTTTTCAGACAGTCCATGTTCAAGATACATAATCAAAAAGGGGGCTCTCCTTGTCTTTAAACCTCCAACTTTGACTATAGTAGTGCCATATATTAGGATTTTAGGAGGCATGTTTACAACAGTAGTGATCTCAAAATGCAGTTTTTTGTATGCTGTGAAACCTAAAGAAGTGTGACTATATGGAGATGAGTGTGTGTCTTGCTGTGGGCATGTAATAGAATGGTGTGCATGTAATTGGACGTGATGCATACAGCAGTTATCCTCATCTCCTCTCTCACCACTGCTCTCTGACTCTCTTCTCTCCACTGTCTCAATCACTTCTCTCACTTGTGTTTATCCAGTGCATTATCTTTACTTCCCCATCACCGCCAGCTCTCTCTCAGCTCTTTCTCTGTAAAAAGGATTGGATGAAATACACACTGAAAGTGACTAAACCGTAGTTCTTTTTACACTTTGCTGCTTTTGGAGCGTGAACAGCTTCCGTAGTTATTGTATAACATCACCTGCAGATACGGTTCAGACTTTAAAAACAGACTTTACATAAAAGGATGCTAAAGTCTGTCACAAAACTTAATTTAACCATTCTCATATGTCCCTAAATGTGCTTCACTGGGGAACAGCAGAGATATGTGTGTAGGAACAGGCAGAACGCTGTGGTCCAGACATAATCTCTGTGCAATTATCCTTTGTGGAGAACTAGTTGTAATGCAGGACTGTTGCCAAATTGCATTTCCTCTTTTCATAACAGCAACCAAAAGACAAAGCGGTAGACACAGTTGATGCTGGGTTCAGTTGATTAGGGAGACTAGGCACACAGTCTTTCACTCTTGACCCGTCACAGCAGTCCCTTTTCCTGCATCCTTGCTCCCTGGCGAAGGCTCTCTAAGCCTGCAGCCTCAGTAGCGAGAGTCTGTACGGGCATGCCTCTGTTCTGCCTGTGTGATTCAGTTACATTAAAAATCCCCTGAAGGCAAGAGTCGTAATCCACTCGGCTCTAACAGTAGATACTGTGATTCCTTTCAAAGAGGAAATTAAGAGAGAGTCTTTGAAGATGCAACAACAAAAGCAAAACATGTCATCAACTTTGAGAAAACACTACTTTAAGGGAATTGTCATCAATCAAATAAGTAATTAAGAGTGTTCTTTCAAGTTTTTAGAATGACCATGCTATGTATTTAGCACACATCTTCAACACAACGACCAACAAATATGGGATATGATTCACTACAGTCAGTGAAATAAGATGTTATCTCAATACTTGATATCATTTTATTGCATTTTTTTTAAATACTCGTGATGAGTACTGTGCGGTATGTCATTGTGATTTATGACTTTTGACTGCAAATTTTTGAGGGATTAACAGTGCAAGATTGATGTAACGTTTCGTTGGATCAGTCTTTTATTGGTATGGTGTTCCAGTCTTAACAGGGTGTCAAACTCTTGTCTCTGGTATTATTCTTCTCTATGCTAACCAACCATTCATTCCAAGGCCAACACTGACAGATTACTTTGTTTCATCAGAAACAAACAAAATGAAAAAAAGAACAGCACATTTTGTGGACAAGTAAAATACACATTATCTATATAATGAAGTATTGATACCTACTGGGATCTTTATTTATTGTGATATTTCTTTTCAGTTTTAAGTGTTATTTTCAATAATGAGGATATATCATATAAAGCCAACAAATGTGCCTGGTCAATGTTTATGATACTGAGTAAAATTCTCCTTTGGTGTAAAACCAGAATCAAACAGATCAGAACAAGCTATATCAGGTGTGATTAAAATTATTTTAGCACAGAATAGCAGTACTCGGGTATCATGGGTTAATGAAACTATTGAAAATATTGTGCTGGTGAATTTTATCAGTGTATCCCAGAGTTACGTTACTGTCCTCTCGCCCCTACAACAAATGTTTGCCTGGTATATGTGTAATGCATCAAATATACTGTGTGTATATATAGACATTTCTTATTAAAATTGCTGTGCTGCACCTCCTCACAGGAGAATCTCACACCTTCTGGGTCGTATGCAAGTGAGGGCTCATACAACTGAGAGAACGCAGAAGAGAGAT
The DNA here is from genome assembly GCA_037577275.1 of Bryconaethiops microstoma. NCBI lineage: Eukaryota > Metazoa > Chordata > Actinopteri > Characiformes > Alestidae > Bryconaethiops > Bryconaethiops microstoma. The sequence goes on from JBBJLS010015913.1 coordinate 7,526, forward strand.
TGGATTTCACAACGCCCACAGAGCACAGGGAATATTTTAAGTCGTCATAGAAACACTATATGAAGTGAACATACCACAGAGCATGTGGCTGTTTTTTCTTCATAATGTCAGACTTCTAACAGGCAGCTGATTATCGGGAAGAAACAGTGTAACTCACATTTGTATATGTATACTGTGTGTGTGTGTGTATACTATAGTATGCCCATCTTCATTATTATTGTTTCCTTTGCTTCCATTCATGATCAGTATTGTCTGCACTGAGCTATGTGTGTGCAGTCCATGTTTCAACTGACTAAGGACAGCGCGTTGAGTCATAGACCAGTAATCATGTTTTAATAGCTCTGATTGGATGGCACTCCAAACACACACACACATACACACACAAACACTCACGCTCTCTTTCCTCTTTCATGCACAATGTCTTGCTCTCTCGCTTACTGTTTGACTAACCTGTTGCTAGGCAACTGCCTTGACCTATCATTAGGTAAATAAGTCCTGCTCATTTGTTTTTACAATTAATCAAGATTGAGCTTCAGAACGGACACTTTTTACTCAGCTTGTTTTTCAAAGAGAAAACTGGCCTTTTCATTTCAAAATGCCAGAATCGATCCCACCCATTTTATAAAACCTAGCACACAGCGCGTTCTCACTCATCGATCAGCATCCAGAGTCTTCAGTGGAAAAAGTACATCTTGCACAATATTGGCAGGCCATCCAAGGCTATTGAGTACAAACGTCAGTTTTCTGTGTTCTGCCTATAGTAACAGTCCTACAGGATCACCTTTAAGCTCCTGAGCTACTGAAGCCCTCTCAGCAGGAGAACTGGGCAGACCCCTGCCTGGCTTCAGTCAGTAAGAATTAGATTCATGGCAGCATCCTTTCACCTTCTCTTCTGTTTGATCATACAAGGTCAAACCTGATTAAAAGGCTTAATAACTCTAATTTGCCACCCCCGGGTATGCAAAGTGAAGGAAAAGACTCATGGTTTCGAAAAAGTACCATTACTGAGGTATCTGAACAGTAGATTTTTAGTGCAGCTGAAAATGGTCTTTTGCATTTGCATTTGCAGTTATTTGTTTGGGAGACATTAACCTTGAGAATGTGTCCTGTTAACATTTAAGAGGATAGTATTTGCATTAAAGAGGAAGCATGCGTAAAAGAAGACACTTGGTATCTATAACAAGTATCTCTTTTTGTCTTTAGTTTGAATTCCTTTTTTCTCCAAAAAGGCCAAGAATTTTTCCTTTGATAAAAGGTATAGAAATCAGATTTATTACTACAGGATCCGTTTGAACTGCAATCTAATTTGTTTACTTTGGCTTCTATCTGCCTTGTTGCTGAGTAGCGTTCATCTGCTTTGTTGCTGCATCCAGGAAAAGGGAGTAATGTGTCAGTGGATACTGCAGGCCTAATGAATGCTGTGCATCATGTTTTATAACCCCCCACCATAGATGATTTCAGCAGAGTCATTTAGCTTCAGGGAGCACTTCAGTCTGTGGTGTATCTCTGATTGGCTGGGGCTCATTGGCTTTGATCTTGGAGGTAGCACTGCGTGTCCGCTAGAGAAAAGCGTGTAGTCAGAGAGACGTGTGATCACAGGGAAGAAAGCTTCCCGTCTGAGCTGTATGTGCGGTGAACATGAGCCAGGGGGTTCAGCAGAGGTTGTTGAGATGTGGTTTGTGTGTGAAAGAGCCACTGGGACAAAGACAACCCATGCTGGAATGCAGGTCCTGTGGTGTGAGGAGTTCAGAGATGCTAATGGGTTTAAACATAACAGCCAGAAATGTGGTAATTGTTTGTGCCCTCTCTCTCACTTGCTTGCTCACTGTCTCTCTCTTCTCAACTCACAAACCCCAGCCGATGTGCTCCCAGCACACGCATAAAGGTATTAAAGACAACAGTGCCATTAGCGTTTGCCATTTTTATCTCGGTGATGAAGTTCTGGAAAGCTGTTGGGAATTATGAAACACACTAAGTGTTCCGTGTAGTGCTCCGAACACAGTGTCTTTACAGTGTTATTTTTAAACACTCCAGGCTGTGATCATAAGCACCGCCTCAGTCAAAGGGATGTGTTCCAGAATGTTGTCTTGGTAACACCAGAACTGTTGAGAGACTACACCGTGTAGCAGAAATTCATAACCCAAGCTGAAGAGCTTCAGCAGTGTGAATTTGGGACACACAGTGTGTCCCTGCATCATTTAGAAGTAATGCATCTGATGATTTGTGCTTTTGAGCTTGAAGCTTCGAAATTCAGATTTCTAGCATGTCGTATAGGATAAATCTTAAATATATATAACACTAGGCACAGTCATAATCAACTTGTTTTTTGTATGTCTTTTTTTTGCAGGTGGAGGTTTACCTTCTATCTGTACATATTCACTTACGGGGTGCGGTACCTTAAAAAGGTAAGAGTGCTAACAAGAAAAGGACAGAAATGTTCCCGTTATCTATCTTCTCTTTTTAGCCTTGAAGCTAATGGGCATACTAAAAACTGACAGATATCCATTCTGCCTTTATTCCCTTTGTGGTTTGTGAAACACTGTTAACTGTAATCATGCTGTCATTAACAAAAAATTACTGGTGTTTTCAAAGAGGAAAAAGGTGAAGATGATGTGTGGGAACAAAACCAGTAACATTCATTCAGCGTTTTCATCTTACGTCCAAACTAGAATGCCAAACATAAGCACACAAGGCAATTTAGTTTGCATATTGGTCTGACAGGCTGTTCACTTTATATGCAAATGCTACACATATGGATGATTCAGAAATTATTTATTCCTTTTGGTTACTGTTTGGTGAGTTTTAATCACACAAATTATTGAGTATTGTTTTACTAACAGAAAATACCAAGCTCTTTAAGTTTTAATTTTCGTTATACAGTGCTTTTCTGACAGATATGATTGTCAGTTCTCAGTTCATAAACTGAAACAGCAAAAACTTTTTAATCTTTAATAATAATAATTAAGTGTATATGGAGCTACTCCTGTGTCCTTTCAGTGGTTTCTGTTCATTGCCATTTATTTTATTTTTATTAAGTTTGATGTCTGTTTATGTTCTTGCTAAATGGTAGTTATTCTAAGTGTGATTGTGTTATATTCACCAGTTCAGCATTTATTGTATAGATAAAGTTGCACAGTGAGTGCCTCGGGGGCACAGCTGTCTGAAAACAGGGGGCACACCCTGTTTTTGTTTAGACAACGCAACATTTGACTAAAATTTCCATCGTGTCATTTTTTTAGATGACACACACTTGCCTTGGCCTACATGCATTTAGTTTCCCCATCACAGCTTAACTCAGGGGCAGGTGTGTGCGGTCAGAGGCTTGATTAGTAGGTAGATGTCAAGCGCATTTCATGCACAATACTCTGTTATCATTCTTTCATTCATCATTTGATTGTTTGCATTTCAAGTGAACAACACCCTTCACCTTCAGGTAGTATAGTGGTAGCAGTGTTCTGTGAAAAAAAAAAACAGGTGATCTGTTTAGTAATTAATGTTTAGCACATGAATTTGAACATTTTGGAATTTTTGGAATGAAAAAAAGTATCTGTATAGACACACCAGACAAGCCATTCTAATGCTTTGGCAGAGCCAAACAATTGCCCAGGTAGGAGGAGCGGTCTCAGATTATTTTACAGGCCTAGGGAGAAGGGACTGAGCCAGGGATACTTGGCGGGCAGTGCTGTCTCGGGCAGTATAGCCAAATGCCTAAACTGAGGTGCTGAGATGTCCTCTGGCAGCCGGCTTCATGGTCAAGCTAGCAGGCAGGCCAGTCTGGCATGAGTGCTGGGCAAACAAGGAGGTTCTTCATGACTTGGCGTATTTGAAGAGCCCACTTACTTGATCATTTAACTGTATTTCTGCAGTGTCTGCGTTTATACCTGTATAATAAAAAAAACATATGAGGGACACCTGCTCTTTGGATTAGACATATTAGAATAACAAAATAGGCCAGTCAAGTTTAAGACAACTCAGCTGAATTACAAATAACTGTCTACAACACCTGCCCATTGCCCAATGCCGGGGGGGGGGGGCGTTATAGTCCTCTGGCCAGTGCTTGACACTGATCACAGACTCATGTCTGGCTGCTTCAGGATTTTCTATGGAAAAGCTGTACGTGCACAAACCTGTGTGAGAAATGGGTACACCTTAACAAGCTGGTATATAGTGTTCGTAACAGATATGACTAAAATTCATGGAAATGTATAGTTCCTAATATGCATTTCTTTTTGTTAATTTGCTTTTGACTTAAATTACATGACTACGGTACATGTCAAATATATTTTAGTTCTAGAGCTAAGACTAAATCAAAATAGGTGTTATGGAGGACATCTTGAACACAGGAGAAATGATGAGAGATGTCATCTTGGGCCTTTCACTCACATCGGAGCTGTTGCTGTGAACTTTCTCCAACCAGGCTCACTTTCTGAAAGCTACTATTTATTATTCATCACTGTATCCATAATGCAGAGATCATTCCCTGTAAGTAAATATATGGCACTGAATCAGCACCACTGTTCAGTGTTACAGTGAAGCTATGATATTAACAGTTACATGTGCATATTATTATTGTGAATAATAAATGAGAGAATACTTAATAATGCTGGAACAATTTAATTAGGTCAGGAATATTATGAATATTGGACACCATGTGTGAACTGTGTGTGTGTGTGTGTGTGTGGTGCTTTTTTTTTTTTTTGGGGGGGGGGGGTTGTTTTTTTTTTTTTTGCATAATTGCTGGCATTTTTGAATATGCTAGCAGTAGCTGGACACTGCATGTCTCTCTCCTGTCTCTGATTGATCACTAGCCATAATCACTGGAGATGAGCTGAGGGAGAAACACTTTAGTTTGATCAACTCGCATGACGAAGCACTTTGTAAAACGAGTTCATTTGCTGCGGTGGGACCAGGGCTGTCCTGGCGGTGTTATTAATAGTAGCAGGACTGAAAGAGAACAGGCGTGAATTCAGTTTAGCTCTTCTGGAGCCTGTGTAACTGTGTCTAAGATGGAGCCAGCCTTCAGCCTGTAGCACCCCAATTAAGTCAGAACTGTGTTCTGGAAAGCACTGTAGAAATATAATTTCTGCTGCTGTACTGCACAAAGGGTTTCATCATCTTGGCACTACTTTCCCTGCTCAGATTTATTTTGACCATTTACTTTTGATCAGCTGTCCCAAAGTCTGCAGACAGCTGCTCCTCCAACATTTCTAAAAACAAGAGTATTAGTAGGGTGGTTCTCACCACTTTACTCTTCTGACAAGACTTTGCTCAAGATGTTGGAATATTGTTGTGGGAATTAGCAATAGTGAGGTCAGATATTGGATGATGCTATTTCAAGTCGTACAAAAACAGAGAGTGCAGTTCCACTGCTCCACAGCCCAATGCTGGGGGGCTTAATAGCCTCTAGTTAAAGCTTGGCATCAGGCATGGTGACCTTGTGCAGCAACTCCAGAGCATCCAATTCAACTGAAAGTGCTTTTCTACATACATTATACAAGCTTAGTGTCCGCAGTTAGAATGCCTGTATCAGCATTGTCTGCACTTTAAAGTAGCTTAATTGACTAGAAGGAGTGTCTGAATACTTTCTGGACATGTTGTGTAGTGGAACTTTGCATTTCCATTTTATATGTTGATTTAGTTGGAGGTGCTGAAAACCAAGAAATAAAACTTATAAAATGTCTTATTCATGTAGAACTAGCACTATTTAATTCAGCAGTTTTAACCCTGAATTCCTCTGGTGAGTGGAAAAAAAACATTAAGCATTAAGTTTTTATCCTGTTTCCGTAAGTGTTCACTATGGCTGCGGTTAACTGAGTTTTATGTAATATAATTAGGCCTTATCTCTCTGAAGATCTGTGAAATATATACATGCTGACACAGCAGCTTAAATACAAAGAGTCTTAACAGTGCCCAACACTGAAATCGCATTTGCTAGGGCATTTAATTAGTGGCAGACTGTTTTCTGACAATTCATTTATTTACATTGAGTCAGTATAAGATTAGCTTTAGCCACTTTTTATTAGAGTGTAAAACCTGTGTTTCACTATGTCACAATTCCTTTTTTCCTAGACCCCATGGCTGTGGAACACTAGAGAATGCTGGTACAACTACCCCTACCAGGTACATTTCCTTCCTGATATAATTTGAACATAAACATATTTTATTTAATGAATGAGAGGGTCACCACTTATTGGACACTATGATGTTTATGACAAACTGCTTGCTGTCATCCAGCAGTATTGTTTACACTATTTGTTCATATTCACTTGATCCAGAAACATACCAAAGTGTAAAAAATATAATACTTTTTGATCCCTGTTGTTCCACTTTGTATTTGCATAGGCTCTAACAGTGGATCTTCATTATTACTACATCCTGGAACTATCTTTTTACCTGTCGCTGCTCTTCTCCCAGTTTACAGACATCAGGAGGAAGGTATAAAGCTGGATCTTCTCCTTTGATCACTTCTTGAACATCATAGCATGCACAGAAAAAAAATCATTTGTTGTTATTTAAATAAAGTAACATTATAGTAATGTATCTTGCTTCGATTAGCCCTGTGGACTTCAGTGCTTGTGCTTGAACGCTCTCTCCATGGGGCTTTGTGAAATACCAGGACAGTCTCTCACTTCCTCTCCTTTGCTAGCGGTAAATGGTTGAATGGTTGTCTGGTCATTGGTCAAGTTCCTCTGCACCACTGACTCATGCTCAGGCCTCGACAACAAAGCAAAGTCACAGCTCATATGTATTGGTACGGTTTACTTTTGATTGCACAGCCATAGTTCCTCCTGAATGTACAGAGAAAGAGAAGCAGTAACATGCTAAAGTCTATTAAAGGAATTGTTGGGCAAAAATCAAATTTACACAGTTTTCTACTCACCCCAGAATCAAGCCTAAATTTTCTTCTTTAATCAAGTACCAGAGCTACAAGGCTAACATTGCAAACGTTTATACCAGTGTGCCACATATAAGACCAGATACACAACGTACAAACAGTGTTACATGCGAATGCTGCTGAAAGTGTAAGTTAGGCAGCTTTCAGTAATGCTCTTCTCCCGCTGTGTGGTCAGTTACAGTCTGAGTTATTACTCCATGCTGTTATTAAGGAAGCCAGCATTAGAGAGATATATGGACGGAACGTATATCGGCCTCTCGGGGGTAATAATATGTAGCTTAGAGTTAGCATTTAGCTAACCAGCCTGCTAGCCATTTCCCCTTACTGCGGTGTGGTGTTTCCTCTGTCATAACAGCTGCAACTGATAGCATAAATGAAGCTTGTAATACTGTAATAAGGTATGGTCTTCATTGCTGTTTTTACTGTTTCACAAGCCGATTATTTTATGAAGTAAAGGTGAAGGGATATTTCAGAAGAATAAACCACTGTTAAGTTGCAATAATAGGTTCTCTTAAGCACCTAAATGGCTTTATTGGGATACAACAATTCAAAAATAAATGCTGTTCATTCAAGTGTAGTGAAATTAAATATTTAAAAGTTGGAATTATATAAATATCAGAATGTCTTGGCAATGTTAGGTCGTTTTTAGTATCAGCCAGTAGTTGAATATGGGATGGCTGGTGGCCTGGTAATTACGGAATTGCCCCTGCAATCGGAAGGTCATGGGTTTGAATCCCAGGGCCACCAGTGGCACCACTGAGGTACTCTTAAGCATGGTACTGTCCCCACGCACTGCGTCGCTGGCTGCCCACTGCGTCGCTGGCTGCCCACTGCTTCACTTGGAGAATGGGTGAAATGCAAGAATTTCACTCTGTTTGCTGTGGTGTGTTCACACTAGGGCATTAACGACTCCTGATTTTTTCAAGTAGACTTATCCATCAACAAAGTCGAAGTCGAGTCGACTAGTCCTGACGTTATCACGCGCAGCGGAGGAACACAGGCGTCCAACATTGAACAACTTTTATTAAAGTTCTCTGTAACATTAACAGTCAACATGACAATTAAACAAAACAAAGGCT
>JBBJLS010015924.1:0-15499 GCA_037577275.1 Bryconaethiops microstoma
TGCATCAGTCTGTGAGCTGCCCACATTTACTGCAAAGTTCCAGAGACACTGCGCGTCTAACATAAGAAACAGTGAGTCACAATGTTGGAGTGATCCATTCTGCATGAGTCACTGATCAAAACAGCTACTGAGAAAAACGCAGGTAGACAGATCAGGCAGATCAGGCAACTCTCAGACACGATAAAAATAAGAATGAGTAACTAAAACCAGCTGGTTGGGAGACACATTCAGCCTGAGGAATGCAAAGGACTTTGTAATGCAAAGTGTGTGTACTGACCGTAGGGCGTTGGGTATTCTCCTGGTCCAGGCCCAGAGAAGAATGTTCCGGAGGTGGGGGGTGGCACGGAGTACTGCTGTGGAGGTCCGACGTACTGTGCACCATGACGATACTGAGGATAGTAGGAGGATAAATTAGAGAATTAAAGAGCACCATCTCTGCTACATAAGTGAGGCCTCACTTGCCAAAAACCATTTATTATAATATCTCTTTGTACCAGAGGGAAAAACTTTTCTAACTAAACGTGCCATGAAGAGAGAAACATGGACGAGGACACAAGTAACACAGATGAGCAGAAAGGCTGCTTCTCAAATGGCTCCCTACTCCCCTACATAGTGCACTGTGTAGGAATTACAATATAGGCTCCTGCACCCAAATAGCGTGCAAAATGTCTAACAAGGAGCTACTGGTGATGCAGGATTCCATAACTCTGCTCTTTATGGGCAATTTTATAACTTACATAGCACAGCATAGAGAAAGTAGGGAGCCATTTCATACTCAAAGTGCATCTAAGCAAATGTATTATTAACAGCTTAGTTGTTTAAGAGGGAAAAAGACAGTATCAGATTGGTATCAGTATGGACTGAGGTTACGGTATCAGTTCCAGACGTGAAAAAGTGGTATCTTGTCAGCCGTAGCGTTTTCTTAAAAATAAACCTACATAGTCTTTGAGACTACAAACTCAAAGAAAACACTCATTTGCATTTAAATATATTTTGTCTACCTTGAACACAACTGCGATGTAGTATTTTTTTGCTGTTGTACTAGACTACTACTCCTAAAGATGCTGCTGTACGCTGAGTAAGTAGAGGTTACTCTCTCTTCCATACCTGCCGAAGTTCATCTGCTAGTGGCTGCTGAGTGTGTACCTGTGGGATGTAGTATTGGGCTGTCTGTGGAGAGGCGAAGGGCATGGGGGTCATGGTCATCATGATGGTCTGATTTGGTGGGTAAACAGCAGCTGCTGGAGTTTGAGAGCCAGGACGTATGGAAGGAGTGTTAGAGGGGAGAGCAGGACGCGTCGCTTGCATCTGAGCCCTGTGCAGGAACTAGAGAGAGAGAGAGAGAGCGAGAGAGGTAATTACTGATTAATTAAGAAATTCATTTCAAGTCAAGCTTATTTATAAAGCATTAAAAACCACAGCAGAGTACAGAAAGTCTGGCAGTGTTCTTTTGTCTGCAAGAAGTTCTCACTCCTATTACGCTTCTTGATACTCATCTTTTGATACTCCACAGTCGAGTAAAAATTAATTAAAAATGAATGAGAAACATTACAATAGGAAAAAACTGATCAAACAAATAGCAACAGCCACAATCAGCCTCAAAACTGAAAAAGACCTCATGTCATGAAAGTACAATGTATATAAAATAGGAAAAAATAACATTTGGAGAAGTGTTATGTTCGTGTGTTTGCCTTTAAGGTTTCCTGGTGGAACTTGCACTTGTGAAATTTGGCTCTGTAGTATATTCATGTAGAACAATTTTTGCAGATAAGAAACCATGCATTCTTCTTTACGCAATATACTAAAAAAAAAAAAAAAAGCATCAGTGACATCGACTGTCCAGTTATTTAAATGATATCATGACCACACACAGATCACACGCATCAAGAACATTCATTGGTCAGTGGGCTCACTTGCATTTTGTAGCCTTCTGTGATATCAGTATTGCAAATAAAGCAATAATGACTTACAAAATATATATTTTGCAGCTCACACATGCACAAGCACACTAAAGAAGCCCATAGATTGGAGGGGTATTATGGGTTCAAATTCAGCACAAAGCTTTATTCACCCAGACTACAATGAGTGGGTGTACAGCAGGGGAACCTCCCGCCCCCACCCTTCACTGCAACTATTTCCTCAACAAACCTCAGTACGGGGGCGCGGGCTGAGCAAAATCAAACCGTGACCTTTCATTATCGTTATGGTTTCTCACTCTTTCACTCTCCCTCTCTCTCACATATACATGCACCCAGACATCATTCAGAATTTCACAAGCTTAGAATAAAGTAATTTTCTCACATGTGATCCAATTGAACAACATACTTGCTTTTTGGTTTTTGACACAATATGACATAGTTACCTATAAAATTTAATGACAAATATAAGACATCACTAAATCAGTATCAGCAGCCATGAAGCAGGAATTTAGTCCATACTTAAATTTGCTTTTTTGGCCAAATCAGTGCTTTGACAAGCATGGCTCAGCCCTGCTACATCATCATTAAAACTGTATTGATACCCATCGTAAATTTTGGGTCAATATGGGGACAAAAATATGGAAAGCAACAGAAGATCCACAAAACTAAGTGCATAAAAGTCTATATACTGTCCTCAGTTCTGTTATTCACTAAGCTATTCAGTCCACACAAGCCATTGGGAAACCATAATGCAATTATACTTAAATCAATGCTGCAGACCAGTGCCAACAGGGAAGACATATGCAAAGTGTGTGTGTAGGCTTGTAAAACTTTAAATGGCCAGTCTCTAGAAAACAAGTTTCAAACACTATTATCTTCCTCAAATAGATCTTAGGGTTTGTTTATAATTGTAGATTGTTTCCCTGGTTCTGACCAAAACCAAACAATAATATGTGTTACATTTTAGTTCTGGTTTGCTTAGCATAAGCACACTAACACACCAACATATCTGATAAAGAATTAAAAGAAAATCATGCCATATGGGTGCAAAGTCGTAACATTTTAATGTTGAACTGATTATATATATATATATATATAAAATGTCTATGTGATTTTATATATAATTTATATATGATTCTGATTTACACAAATACAAACATAGCAAAGATCGTATAGTGCATAGAATGGATGCCATGGGTTGAAAGCACGTACTTCTGAAACCTGATGGAACTTCATCTATTCAAATAAGAAAGCATAAAAAAGGAGAAATGTTCCATTAGGCTTACAATAGAAAATTGAACTTACAATGTTCCAGTAAGGTGTGTCTGTTATTTTGGCATTTATTAAAACCAGCATGTTACCCACAGTACAGATTTTTAAAAAAGGGAATAAGAGAGTCAGGATGAAGGCGGTGATGTTGTCTAATACCGATGGCAAAGCAACTTAAGCAAAGTTTAAAAAGGACACGAAGTAGGGGTCAAAAAACCCTATATTCTAACATTTGAGAATTACTTTTCTATAAAACTAAAACAAAGGGTAGCAGTTTGCGTATGAGTGAGTTTTGGCTAAAATGAGGCTACTATGAACTGATACTGGTTTTATGTAAATTCAGTAAAAAAAAAAAAAAACTAACTGAAAAATGCTTCATGTTCACACAGATGCAAGATATTTCCCCAACTAGGACAAAACTGGATAACAATTGGCCTCTACCTATGATTCATTAAAAAGGTTCACCTTTTCTAGATAAAATTCAAGCATCATTGTTCAGACTGGGAATCCGAAGGCTGTGGAAATGAAGACCAAAGAGAATTCTAAGAAAATTAAGAGGTAAAGTCCTATGTGTCGCACTGAGTTACGAGTTACATCAAAACAAATGGTCCATAAAAAGCCCCTCCATATTCCCCATCCACCTTACTCTGACTGGATGCCTTGGGGTTTATCATCATGATTTTATTAAGGTGCACAGTTTTGAATATTCAGTTTATTTTTTTCAATACTGAACTGAAATTTTTACAGCCTATTTCTTGCATAGATAAAGGTCAGCATGAGCTGGATTGAATCAGCTCCAAGCTGGAAGTTGCAAGATCTAAAATCAGCCTCTAAACTTCCATGCAACAACAAAATTGGTCTCAGATGTGTGTTTAATGGCAGAGCTGGAAGGTTACGAAAGTTGCTTATAGGCAGTCTAATGCCACGCACTGACATTTACCTAAAATGTATCATTTACACACAAGACTAGCTGTAACTGATCATATGACTGTGTAGTTATATTGAAATAGTATAGCAAAAAAAAAAGAAAAAGTCTAGACTTTTTAAATATGGGTACCTTTATACAACCAAAAACTACTCGTCCCTGACTGTTAGCTTCTCCTAAATAAAAATCTCCACCATCCATTCACTTCTAGCTAAAGGGGAATAAAGGAACAGGACGAACGAATGAACCTGAGGATGACTGACCACTCTAAACAGGAAGAAAGTGACTGCACTCATGTGGCAGTGATGGGGGTTTCCAGGCTGCTCTGTGTGTGGCGCCGCCGATGAGCTATGACTCATATGTGCCAACAGAGGAGAGCACAGCCTAGGGCAAAAGACCACTCTGTGGTCACTGTGTGTGTATCAATGATTTCTTCTAGCTTTGAAGAAATCCCCTCTTATTTACTGAATCCAGTGGTTTTCAGACACTCACTGCTAACAGGTGTGTAAAATTAAACAAATAGCCATGCAGTCTCCATAGACACACACTGGTAGTAAAACGGGTCACAAGGAAGAGCTCAATGACTAAGTGTGGCTCCGTCATAGGACTCCCTTTACTACAATGAATTTGTGAAATTTCTGTACTGCTAGAAATATTATTGTGAAGAATTAGTAAAACATGATTAGTGATTACTGCATTAGTAGCTCAGTCATGAAGCGGCAGACTACGTAAGTACTCAGGGTTGCGGAGTACTTAAGCGTGTGCATGTAAATATCGCCCATCGTCTGTTGCTAACTGCCTCTGTAGTACAGGGAAGGCCCTTCCTGCTCAGGCATGGCTGCACCCCCGAGCATAATGCGAGGTCCATAAAGACAAGGTTTGATAAGTGTGGTCTGGACATCATGGAATTGAGATTCTAGTCCAACATCAGTACCTGATCAGCGCCCTAATAGTTGGCTTCATTTTATAAAATTAAAAAATACTCATAATTGTCTAATTCCAAACACTCAGATCTACAATATAAAACAGAGCCAATCTGATGTTTAAAATAACTGATATTCAAACAACAACTGAATATTATGTGTCGAGTTGTTAAAAACCATGGAATAACCATGCAATTGTTGAGCCACCTGTCAGCCTATAGTTAACAAATGACAGTTTGAAAGAGTAATTGTTTTTTAGGAATGTTAAAAATAAAAAATTTATGAACATTGGTTTTATCGTATTATTTTGTTACCATTATATCAAAGCAAACACCTACAAGTAATTTTACTCTGCACTGATTTACACCCCTTAACCGTGGGAAATTCACAGTGATAGACTGCCTTGAGATTTGTACTATTTTAGCGTCGGCTGTATGTGTTAATTGGATATAAAATGACAAAATTATAATCATGACAAGCGATGCCGCAGTTTTGAATGGGACTCTGTGAACACCAAAGGGGCTACTCGGGTTCTCACAACTGACCTACATTCAACAACAACCAACTAACCCTCCCGGATCATGTGAATGAGAGAGGGGGTGGGGGGAATGAAAGAGAGAGAGAATGAGTATCCACTCCCTCCTGGCACTCGGCTTGGTTTTGAATGGTCTGTAGGCTTGTGGCACTGACAGGCTGCTGTGGAGGCAGGTAGGAACATGCTGTCACTGAGAGTGAGCACACCAGCTCAGCTCTTTCAAACCTGCACAGATGTCAAGCCTCCAAGAACCATGGAAGGGATAAATAAATTAAGACAGAGGCCATTCCCAAGGATAACAGTATGAACCAGTTAAAAACTCAAGGTCATCAGAACCATGTTCTAGAAAATGTCGACATCTAGGATCCATTCTGAAGGATGGGCGATGAAGCCAATCTAAGCATACTTGAACGGATAAGTATCGGCTGTATTAAGCCTAATGCACCTCTTAACGCTTAGGCTGTTATACCCCGCTGTGCTCTCTTTGCGCTAGAGTGGGACCGAAATGAAAACGCTTGGAGAAAATCAAAAGCGAACTTCAGGTCACAGTGTACTGAAGGAAAAAAAACCCCCGAAAACTAAAAACACCTCACATAAAATAAACAACTTAAAAATGATTAGTGTGCAGACTACAGCATGTGCTATAAAATCCAAAGGCTTTGACAGCAGGAATAAATTTCATTTATATTTTGGACTTCATCTATGTTTTTTTAAATATATAATTTCACAAACTGGTTTCTGATGGCATTGGCACACTAGAAATTACATTCCTTTATGCTTCTGTTTTGTTGTATTCTGTGTATTGCACAGGATGTTGTATCAAACTGATACTAAAGTGTTTGTGCCACCAGACAAAGATTAGAAATCTTACATCCCCAAAATGTCACTAAATCTGCACTTCATGGCACAGTCTTACTGTGAGCTATTCAAAAGTTAAACAACACGGTCTGTATTTATAATCCACTGTAGAAGTAGAAGGGCTGATGGAGAATCAGTTTTTGTGACCATGACAACCATAAGTATGTGAGGATTCTGATCCAAGATCAGGCCGTCTTACGCCCGTTTTGTGATTTACGGCCCTGGTGTTGTCTGAACAGGCTGTCCGTAGCTCACAAGACATCGTACTGCCCCCTAAACCAGATCCACAAATTTGCCCCACTTTCATGAGAGTAGGATCCAGTTTACGAGACTTTGCCTCGAGGTTTCGTTTAATTTATGTCACCAAAGTCCATCTACAGCGCGTTTATTTTGCTCTCTATGGAAATGGCAGAATGCTCTCTATGCTGTGCGTAAAAGGCAGAAAATGTCTAAAGTGTGGGACCATCTGACACTGCGTAAGGCAGACAACATAATGCATTGTATACACTGTAAAACGGACCTGGCCTACCACAACAGTACATCGTCAATGCTGCAGCACCTGAACTGAAAGCATCCTCGCGTGAACTGTACTTCTTCAAGTGGGCTTGGAGCCTCTAGAAGGGAACATATTCTTGTGATTGCTAACTAATATGAAAAATAGTGCTTGTTAGAGTGTACAGTATTTGTAATTACCTGTAGGTTGTGTTATAAGTCGATAGTGACGAGGCATGATAAGTAGCGAGAGGACCTATTAGCCTGTAGAGTTTGAAGTGCCAGTGTGCTTGCCCCGTGGAGCAGTTCGAGCTCACGGGACCGTCGCGCTGGTTCTCTGCGGAGGAGAGCTTCGGGACTGGTCACGTCCGATAGGTCTTGGGGAGCTGAAGGTTTCTGTAAAAATTTGCGGCAGTAGGTGTTTCCCCGGCTGAGCTTGGCAGCGCATTTAAAGGTGCACGCCGCTCCCTCCCCCTCCCCCCGTAGAGAACAATGAGGGAGGTTTTTGGCTAATAACTCTGGCTCCCCGTGGGCTAGAAGGGCTCGTTGGAAAGGTCTCACGGAGACCTATCAGCCTGTGGAGCTTGGTACGGCTGAGTGCTTGCCCCACGGAGCAACGCCACATGGAGTGCGAAGATTCGCGTGCCCGTTACTCCGGTTCCCCGGGGAGGAGAGCTTCATGCTTGGTCTCGTTGGAAAGGTCTCCTGTGGAGTTTGAAGTGGCTGAGTGCTTGCCCCGCAGAGCAACGTGGCTCGGAAAGTCCTTGCTCATTTTAAAAGGCCTTTCATCTTGCATAACACACTACTGATATAATTGTTTAAAAACACAAAAGTACGATTTATCCAATTACTCGAATAATCGATGAACAAAATCGACAGAATACTCGATTCCAAAAATATTCGACAGTTGCAGCCCTAATTGACTTCCAGTGTTTGCCCTGTAGAGCATGTCTTCAAATTAATTACTAAAAATTATTTGATGCATCTGAGGTAGAAGGAAAATTGTAGACATCTGATTTTCACCAAAAACATACTCAAAATAGAAAAAAATTATTTTCTTCTATATAAATGCATTTGTTTGGAGCGTGTCACAGTATGCTTGTGTTACGGCTGGAGGCACAAAGATAGATCGGGATATTGCTAACATTCAGCAGTGTAACTATGCGCTGGACGGTGAAACTAGACTTCCTGAAATCACTGTAAAAGTGAGTCAAGTCAGATGGAAAACAAAGCGTATGATACAGTAAGTATCGCTGAAAGTTTCCAATACAGTCCTGATGAGAGGTTCTCTGGAAAAATGTTACATAAGCCCTAATCATTAACATTCTCAAACAGTTCGAGCAGACGGCTTTCGCAAGATCAGAAATTGTAGAAGAATAATGTCCTAGTGGTATAATCAGAAGCGGAGAGCTTGTGTGTATTGCAGAAAAGAAGAATGGCTGTGTGTTTATTCCATTCAGAAAATGGATGATGGGTGACTAACATCACCCAGCACGCCGCTGACGACTTAGCGTGGGATGAATGAAATTTCTTTGCCTCCGCTGCATTTCATCCTAACGTTTCTGCAGCAGCAAAAGGCTCCATTGTTTCACCTCCATCTGGTCTGACACACACAGTCGCGCGTGCACACACACACAGCCAGCGACAACAGGCCAGAGTGTGTAGTGCCAGTGCATGGGGCAATACCACCCTGCAGGGTCTCTGATTTACAGCCTGTGAAAGCTGTAAACAGCCAGGTGATGTAGAGGTGCAAACAATCAGGAAAACTGTGCCCACGAGCCTGGAAAGGATTTGCTACTGTTTATCATACACAGTGGGATTAACATACTGTAGTGTACACAAGTCTCTGGTCACTTAAGAATATTACACTTGCTAGTTTATGATGATCCTGTATGTCACTGGCCAATTGATGTCTACCACAAAGGTGCATTTTTTTTAAGGTCATGCCTCTGACCTGTTGCTAAGCCCTGCTTCTTATTTACTACAGCTTTGAGACTAGCATGAAGACTACACTTTTTAATGGGAACTCATTATGTGAAATTGCTTTCTCGAACGAAACATCTAAAATGTAAATAATGAGTAGACAAAAGGTCTTAAGTATGAATCTGAAGACCGCAGACTCTCTGTTGCGATCTCTTAACAGCCTAAAGGCACTAAATTGATAAAGACTGAGGCTGAAGCCTGTACATCCCTGTCAAAAAGTGAGAAGTCTCAGTGATATTCTCAGATAACATGAAAATGAATGGCCACTGTTGTTACTGTGCTTCAGGGAATGTAAAAATATGATAATGCCTATTGTTCTCAAATGATTCCCTGTGATCTTATGCACGTTGATGTACTTCCTGTGAAGTATTTAATCAAATGTATTCTCCCTAAAGTTATAAAACTCCTTTGTGAGTTTGTGTTCTTTCATATGTGAGTTTTTCAAAAACGGTACAGAACTTCCTAGATTTTTATAGAAAAATTTATGCATTCAGAAGGTTTCCCAGTTGGGCCTTGAATTTTTTTTAAATTTGCTTTAAAGTTTAAAATGTGAAAATATTAACATTTTTATTTTAACGATAATTTAATAAAGAAATGTTTGACTGAATTATAATAAAAATAATACAATATTTCTATTCCAATGGCAGAATGGCCACTTAAAGGCCTGCAGAAAGGGGTTCAATTAAATTAAGTGCTTGTCACCTGCTGGGGTTTCTTGTAAGAATGTATCATTTTCTACTTATATCATCCATTTAAATTTTATTTATTTTAGCTGCTTATGAAAGTAAATACAATAAGGTGACATAAGAAAAGATTGGCCAGATTATGTAGCCCCCTTAGCCGCAAACCTTTAAACACATGTACATCTCATGCACGCATCTCATTTTCTATAGGATAGCAAATTACTGGGCCTTTCAGATTCTGTTTTTAATTAAATAAAACCATTAATTCTGCTCTCTACAAGAAAATCTTGCAAGAGAATGTCTGGTCATTTGTCTGTGACCTGAAGCTTAAATGCAATCAAGAAAACCATATATGAGCACAAAAGCAAGTCCTCTGCAACTCCTCCTCTGAATGTCTTAAAAGGAACTAAATTTGAGTTTTAGAGAGGCCTAGTCAACGTTCTAACTTAAACCACACACTCCAAAGCTCTCCAATGTGAAAGCAATTCTGCAAAGAAGAGTGGGCTAAAATCCCCTCACAGTGATGCACAAGACTGAGCTCCAGAATCATTTACTTAACACTGTTACTGCTAAAGGTAGTTCAAGTTATTACATTTAGGGAGCAATTTTCACATGGGTGCTACAGACACACTTCCTTAGATTATATTTTGTAGGAGGATCTGAAAAAATAGGTAATAAACAGAGGACATATAATACTTTTTCACAGAACTGTATCATTGCAACTTCTGGGTCCTGTAACCATCATCATAAAGAAAATTGAGTCTCTCTAGAAAGGTTATCAAATTATTTTCCAATCATTTCAATCTCAGCGATTTAACTATGGAGAAACTTTGCAAAATCAGTTGTATTCTCCTTTTAGCTGACAATACTGGGATAAAAACCTAACATAAAAAAAGTAATTTCAGCACAACAAGCATCTGTCTCAGCTGTTACATTTTCAATATGTTGCACAACTCTCTGTGATATGAAAAGAGACAGCAGAGCAGTTACCTGGTGGTGGGTGGGTCGAGGCCCCGTCACAAACTGATGAGGGGAAAACAGGTACAGCAGCAGGCATGAAGACATCCACAGCAAAGGAGGAAACAGTAAAGGGGAAAGACAATGAGAGAGAGAGAGAGAGAGAGAGAGAGAGAGAGAGAGGTGCACAGATAAAACTAAATGATGGCAATGCGAAAGGAACTGAAGAAAGGAAGACCCAGAACATTCTAAACAGCAGAGATTTTCACCGGCAAAAGTAACTGCACCATACAGTGCAGCATAGCCTACTGCCCTGTAAATAATGTGACCAATACCCATTAATTTAATCATATCTGCCATAATCTTATAGCTCTCTTTACCACAAGAAGAATCTTTCCTGGCAGAAATGTGATCAGCTTAATTCCTTGAACCGCAGGCGCAGTTTTCAGTTTATTATTATTATTCATAAGCCATATTATACAGAAATAACTAGGAATTATTAGTACTAGCAGTGTTTACCATGTAGTTTAAAGATATAAGGAAGTTCTCAGTCCCATAATAAACAAGTTTACTGCGGTGCTTTCCAAACATGTTAGCTACAATAGCCTCACAGCATTAGAAGCACTAAAGAAGCAATTTTCAGACATTACTAAATTAAACTGGCAAATTAGATTTTTGGCCAAAGTATGGCTTTTATTTTTTTTTTTTGCTTTTTCAGTGTTCATTTAGCGAAAGTCATGCTTACCGGCCGGCTGGGAGTCTGTACGTTCATTGGCTGTGTCTGTGGAGAGTATACGATGGGGGCAGAACCAGCATTCTGAGTTGTACTGTAGGGAGGCTGTACACACAGCAAGCAGAGTAATTAAGGACACACATGTAAACACAGGACAAATAAGACAAAAAAAAAAATTATGACATCAAAGAATGCTGCAATATGTAATATTCTAGAACAGTCTTGCTGTGGAGTGCTTTGATGAATCGATGTACTCGTGTGTTTCAAGAAATGTAAATCCATTTAGGGCCCAAGAGCATAATATCCCATCATCCTCACACTGAAAAAACTGGACCATCTTATCATTGTGTGTGTGTGTGTGTGTGTGCGTGTGTGTGTGTGTGTGTGTGTGTGTTAGACAGAATGAGTGTGGAGGCCAGTAGCCTCTATTATTAGACCAGCAGTGCTCCTTCAAGATGATGTACTGAGCTCACAATCTCATAATTGCCCACTTTAAAGGGTTCTTACTCACCGGAACCTGGATGTGGGTATGCATGTGTATTTAAAGACCACTACTTAAAAGTCTCCTGCCCTAAAGTACAACTCACTCTCTTAAAGGCGCAAATCAAACACACTCTTCATATCATGTACGATGCAGCTGCATTTGAAATAAGACTGATTACACATGCTGCTCAATTTAAACGTTTGTGCAACTAGCGGAAATCAGTTTGCACGGATTTGCAATTTAAAGATGCACTCCGCTGCCAAATACTTGAATTACATGGCTGTATGAGCTATGAACAGTTTAGCATTATGCTAAGACTATTGTTTTAATATCCAGAAATCATAAAATGGATCTAGGGAAAATCACTACAACATACAGAGATGCCAACAGTGACAGTTATTAGATGGTCCTGTGAGCTGGTTGCATAGTTAATGGTAGTGGAATTTACATAGTGGAGATTTTCATTTTGGCCAAAAAATGTGCAATTTGGCTCCGAAATGGTGCAACTGTTTTCCTCCAAATGCGAAGAGCTGTCTAACAGCACTGCGTTAGCAGCACTTTAAAAAGATGCAGTGGCTCCTCACTTCTCTCAAATGAAGCACATGTTTGCCTCCCCCCTCCCATTGTTGGAAGTTTCGTGTAACTTGGGAGAGTCCTAGCTAGGAGGTGTAATCAGGGGTGGAATAACCTTTAATTAAAGGTTAATTAAAATCTTTTACACCCCTAGAAGAAAGTGCGAATGAGGGAGGGAGGAGAGAGAGAGAGGGGGGGGGGGCGGTGAGGAGAGCAACTGATGCCAAAAAAGCATTACAGATGAGAAAACACACACTTACCCCTCCACCTGTTTCCCAGCCCTTAATGTACCGGTATGGGGCGGTGGCGGTGGATATCTGAGACAGGGTGGGTGGCGCGCCCCCCAGGTTAGGATGAGCTTTAGTCAGATCAGGATATGGAGGACCTGGATGCCGTGGAACCTGTAAGACACATATTGTCTTTATATACAGACAAACACACGCATTGGTTTATATACAGCACCACTATATGGAGCCTCACTTATTTGGATGTGTGATTAGAATTGTGAAAAAAAAAAAAAAGTCTAACCCTAATTCTAACAAAAATCTGAACCTCTCAGGAACCAAAAACAAATGCTTTTGCCCTGTCAAAATGAAAGGCAGGCCGGTATTGTTTCTGCAAAAAAAAAAAAAAAAATGCTTATAATGGCCATAAATATTTAAATGCACAAAAAGTTTTAGTAGATAATTTGACTCGCCACAAGAAAACACCGTCATTCCGACCCTGCTACTGAAAATGAGTCATAACCACAGGAAGCAAGGGTATTATGAGAAACTCCAGTCTCCTATTTGATTCCAGAAAGCGAGAAGAAAAACAGACAGAAATAGCCGGAGGAGAGAAAAAAAAGGCAGAGACTGACAGGCCAGAATCCAGAAGCCTTTAGAGTCGGCTGCTGTGGAATTCTGACAGAGAGCTGAGAGTTAAGATTACAAAGAGAAAGTGAGAGACAGAGAAAGAGGGAAAGAGAAAGCAAAAAAAAAACCCAAACAGACAGAGAGTGGGAGAAAAGGACAGAGATCGAGGGAGAGAAAGAGACAGATGTATGTGTGTGTGTGTATAATGGCTGCAGGTGTTCTTCCATTCCTGGTGTAACCCACTGTTGTGTTTGCTGCTGCTGTTGGTTACTAAGACACCAGAAGCCCTAGAAGTGTATGAATGTCTGTGTGTGCACACAGTTGAGAGAGAGAGAGAGAGAGAGAGAGAGAGAAAGAGAGAGAGAGAGAGAGAGAGAGAGTGTGTGTGTGAGTAGGTGTGATAACTTAACCATAATGGCCAGAAACTATTCAGTACTGATGTGAGACTGACAGCAGAGGCAGCAGGTATGTATAAATATGAGTACATGTGTAAACAAGAGTCAAATCTAGGCTGAAACTGCATTTGACATCACTTTAGGTATCATGGCTCACAAACTGAGAATTTTACAAACACACACAAACACACACACACACACACACACACACACACACACACACACACACACACACACACATATATATATATGAAACAGACACACAAACATGAACACACACACAGAGAGTATAGAAAAGAATCACTTTCTTTTGCACCCTGAAATAAAGAAACTTGAAACAAATAAATGTAAATATCCAGCTGTATTTACTCAATGCAATGTATTACATCCAAGTGATGTGACAGCAACAGTTTAAAGCAGAAGAAACAAACAAAAAAAAAACTACACACCTTCTCCACTGCACAACAGGCTAATTGACAAGACACGGTCCAAAGATCTCAGGGATGAATTTGTGGACAGACATAGCTCAGGAAACGGTTACAAAAACATTTAAAAGGCGGTATTAATCCGTAGGAGCACAGTAAAGCCTATAATTAAGATGAATGTGTTTGATACTACTAGGACCCGCCTCGAATCAGGCGAGCAGGAAACTGGTCAGAGAGGCTACTAAGACGCCTATGACAACTTTGAAGCAGTTACATTAATTCATGGCAAAGAGTGGTCATTGTGTGCAAAGTGCTCCACAAACGAGCTTGCTTTGGAGGGCTGCACTAAAAAAAGCATTAAGTCTCGATTAAGCTTGGCAAAATCACACCATGAAGATTCTGAGGCCAAGTGGAAGACGTTTTTATGGTCAGAAGAGATAAAAATCAAACTCTTTGTCATCAACACCAAACGGTACATTGGATGAAAAGCCAGTACAGCTCACCATCCAAAGAAAAACATACCTACAGTAAAGCATGGAGGTGGTGGTGTACTGTTAAGTGTTTTTCTGCAGAATTGACAGGGGCACTTGTCAGGATAGAAGGAAAAATGGATGGGATGAGACACTGTCAACTACTTGAGGAAAGCCTGCTGGCAGAAAGTGTGGCAATGGGAAGAAGGTTCACCTTCCAATGTAACAATGACCCAAAGCACACAGCGGAACTGGCCACACAGTGGAGGAAGGAGAAAAAGATGTGTGGCCCAGTCAGAGCCCAGACTTAAATCCTTTTGAAAATCTGTGAAATGACGAAGACTGCAGTCCACCAACAGTCATCAATCTCTGCAAATAATGCACAGTCTAGATGTTCAAAGTTGGTAGAGAACAGACCTAAATTAATTGAAGCAGTAATTAAAGCAAAATGTAGTGTAAAAATGTAGTGCATATGGAGTTGCTCTGTCTTTGCAGCTGCTATAATGGTTCTGCCCCCCATGCTCTGGACTGTGAGGGGAACTTATTTTTCTATAACAAACTAGATCAAATGTGTATGCCCTGCAGTGGCAAATAGCTTTGGTTTTATATTTGATTACATCAATGTTTACGTTAAGATTTACAGAAATATTTGAACTGCAGCTGTGTAACTGTGTTAAAGGGAACACTGCTGTTAAGAAGCTCCTTATTTGGTTAAAGTGTTTGCAAACCAAATGTTACAGCACTTCTGTTCATATAGCAATACTTTAAAGTAAAAGTGCACAATACACTATTTTTGAAATAAATTATTTAATTTTGAGTATAACAATGCGCTTAATCACGATTAATCACAGAAAACCATGCAATTAACCACGATAAAAAAATTTAATCGTTGTCCAGCATTAAAAATAAATGAATTAAAAAAAATTATATATATATACACACACACAGGGAGTGCAGAATTATTAGGCAAGTTGTATTTTTGAGGAATAATCTTATTATTGAACAACCATGTTCTCAATGA
>JBBJLS010015934.1:0-15499 GCA_037577275.1 Bryconaethiops microstoma
CACACACACACACACACTCACACACACAGACACACACACTCTAACAGAGAGAGAGAGTTCACACACACACACACACTCACACACACAGACACACACACTCTAACAGAGAGAGAGAGTTCACACACACACACACACTTGCTTGCACTTGACACATTTTAATTAGTTCTTAACAACTCAAGGAAATGCTGCAGATACTGCAGGAGCTTTTCTTAAACAGCACATCTGGACTCAGACGCCTTTGTCTGATGATAGTTTAAGTTGGATAAAGGGCTACTAGTATCATAACAGTACTTAATTAAAATAGTTCTCATCATTTATTTTCACAGATCGTTACACAGCAATTAGAGGGCGAGGGAAGATAAAGGATTGTGTTTTTTTCCTCTCTTTAATTTTCACACTCATTACACTCATTCACTTTCTCATTCTCTTTCTCATTCTTTCTCATTCTTTCTCATTCTCATTCTCTTTCTCTCTCATTCTCTTTCTCATTCTCTTTCTCATTCTCTTTCTCATTCTTTCTCATTCTCATTCTCTTTCTCTCTCATTCTCTTTCTTTCTCTTTCTCATTCTCTTTCTCTCTCATTCTCTTTCTTTCTCTTTCTCATTCTCATTCTCTTTCTTTCTCATTCTCTTTCTCATTCTCTTTCTTTCTCATTCTCATCCTCTTTCTCATTCTCTTTCTCATTCTCATTCTCTTTCTCATTCTCTCTCATTCTCTTTCTCATTCTCTTTTTCGTTCTCTTTTTCATTCATTCTTTCTCTTTCTCATTCTCTTTCTCATTCTCTTTCTCATTCTCTTTCTCATTCCATTTCTCATTCTCATTCTCATTCTCCTTCTCATTCTCTGTCTCATTCTCTTTCTCATTCTTTCTTGTTCTCTTTCTCGTTCTCATTCTCATTCTCTTTCTCATTCTCTTTCTAATTCTCTTTATCATTCTCGTTTTCTTTCTCGTTCTCATTCTCTTTCTCATTCTTTCTCATTCTCGTTCTTATCTCCTTCTCATTCTCTTTCTCATTCTCTTTTTCTTTCTCTTTCTCTTTTTCTTTCTCATTCTCTGTCTCATTCTCTTTCTCGTTCTCATTCTCTTTCTCGTTCTTTCTCATTCTCATTCTCTTTCTAATTCTTTCTCATTCTCATTCTCTTTCTCGTTCTCTTTCTCGTTCTCATTCTCTTTCTCGTTCTCAGTCTCTTTCTCTTTTTCTTTCTCTTTCTCTTTCTCATTCTCATTCTCTTTCTCTTTCTCTTTCTCTTTCTCCCCTCTGTGTGTTGCGCCGTGCCTCTCTCTGATCTCAGCTCAGTTGTTTTCAGGTCAGGATTTGGCTGGTAGACTTTGCTCAGCGGTTTTGAGGCTCGAGGACTGTCAGAAGCCCCCCCGTCGCGTCTCTCTGTACTGATGTGCCGCGTTAGTGGCACAGCAGTCACATCTGGCTGCATCCGGGCGCTCTGGCCGCTCTGCCGGGGCACCTGTGTCTCCTGGCACGTATTCTTGGCATTCACTGTGCCAGTCATTTTGCCAAAGTATTTTTAAGTATTTAAGTATTTGATATTATAGGTATGTGCTATAGTAGTATGTTTTAAATGTTTAAAATAAAATGGTTATGTGCACGTTTGTGTCAGTGAGGGAGGATCAGACTAGACGACTCCTTTTGCTCCGTTAATATTTCAATTATTAAATAAAATACACCCAATGCATCGATGAGCCTTCAGAGAGGGTGGGAATCAGGCCTTGTGGCGCTGGGGGGGTTCATTACGGAGACATTTGGGCAGTGTGGAATAACGTTGGCGCTGATGGACGCTGGGGGGGGTGCAGGGTGGCTGAGGGGGTTTGAGTGTGTGTGTGTGTTTCAGAGGGGGAGGAAACACTTTCTTTTGTGTGCGCTGGTCCTGCTGAAGAGACCGAGGACTCTGGAGAGAAGGGTTTAATGGACAGAGGCTGCCTTTCAAGGACAATATTTAGGCTGAAGCTCTGAAAGCCCCACTGTACTTTCCTCCCCACAGACAGATCACAGATATTCTGTTCAATACGAAATTGCCCTGTGCACTGAATGAACATACACTGTTCAGAGTTCTGCTGTGCTGTGGTGAACAAATGTAATTACATAGTTACAAAATGAATAAAGATCGTCATTATTACTCACTTTAAAAATCAATTTAAAACGCACTCTCCATATGCTGAGTGATCACGTTGCAATTTGAACGATAAACGCGGAATCCACAGGTCATGATGAAGTCGTCTTTAGCAGTCTGAACGTTCTCCAGAAGGGGGAGCCATTGTAAACATCACTGAAAGACAGTAAACTCGCACCAGAGCGACCTGACAGCTACACTGACATTCTGTATTAACCGGAAAGAACAATAGTAAGAACAAAGTAAGCTTTGTTGATTTCTATGGTTTACGTGTCTTCCTTTTCGACGACATTTGTCTGCCTGTTTGAATGAGCTACAAGTGGGAAATAACTGAAATCAAATTTAGGGATGGGCCTTCAAACAAATTTACTGTTCAGTATTTCCTCGAAACTGTTTAACTATTTGTTAAAGTCTAAATATTGTAGTATAGTTATGGTTTTAGGAATTTTGTTGGTGCACTTGATTTGACAAACAGCTTTTCGTTTTATTGGTGTTGCAACTTTGGTGAATGCAAAGTACTGGAAATTATCTTTTTTTTTTGTCACTCAAACACTGTGTGACCTTTGGGTTAAAAAGTGGCCCCTGAAAAAACCTGACATTGACCAGTTTGGGTGTAAAGACATGGGAATCGAGCATAAAAATCATAACCGGTGCACCTGTAGTGATAAAAGTGAGTTGAAGGGATTGAAGTACAGTATGTATTTCTGTCACCTTCATCACTGCGAGTCCGTCCTCATCCTGAGACGCACCTGTTGTCCTTGAGCTTTCCTTGAGTAAACAGGTTGTTTATCGAGGACTCCAGGCTCATCACTTTTCTGAATGATGTTCGCAGACCTTCACGTTTGGCACCAGCTATATGAAAGGTATTGTGTAAACTCATATCTAAAAAGTACTCAGCATACAGTCAGTTACTCTTTGTGTTTTTATCATTTTGTTGCAGTTTCCTGTTGTGTCCTGTGTTAAAACATTAAAACCATAGATGCAAAACTACTTACAGATACCAAGGAGCATTTCCTGTAACAGTAGAATGTTGAAGTAGAAGAGGAGATATTTTGTGATGATTTGAGGTCCTTGAAAAGTTATTTGGGACTTTTGAGTACGACTCACTGCTGGCCTGGCCTGCTGTTCTGCTACGGCAGAAACACCAGATTGATTTCTTGTTTTTCTTGTTTGTTGAACTAGAAATTAAGGTAGATAACATCACCCTTCCCTCAATTAATTTAGTGCACATTTTTGAAAGACACAGGGTAATTTAGTCCATTTTTTCTAAAGGCATGTGATCAGGGCAAAAGCAATGAAATACCGTCATTGTGAGTTATTACCTAATGACTTTGGTTTCTGGGGCCACAGCTTCCAGTTAGTGTAGCTTTTTCTCCAGTTATGCATTCGTAAAAGACGCCGTCGTCAAAGTTAAGCAGAAAGAACATTTTTACCATGAAAGTGAAAAACAAATGAAAAAAAAATCAGGTTACGTTTCAAAAATAACTTGAAAACTAAAGGGTTGAACCATCTGTCTAATCCAGAGCCGACCCTGTCCAGCTTCTGGACCAGAGGTCACGACTTCAGTCCCTTTCAGTTCCACATAACCAGGGCTGTAGTGGTGGTGACCCGGCCACTGCCGAATAATATTAATGGCGCCGCGTGTGTTAACGCCGGCTAAGCGCTTTTGCTGTCCTCGTGGCTCCCAGCGAATCTCGGCCTGAATACAGAACCTCAGCAGAATTACAGCAGTGCATGGCAGTTCACCGAAATACCTTCATTTCCATTGTTTTTAGAGGTCAGAGGTTCATGACTTCTCTCATTAGGTACAGAATGTTGCTAGGAGAGACGTTCTTGCTGAGAGAAGATGAGAATATTTAATAGTTGATGAGAAAATAGGCCAGATGTTCTAATCCCAGATGCTGGCACAGTTGGCACAGTTGGCACAGTTGTTCGCTGCTCTGGCACAGTTGGCCCTAAAGCTGTGCGTGACTGAGTTTGTGTGCATTTCTTTATTACTGTATGTGTATGTATCAGTCATGTAACCTGATGTAGAGCACATTGAGCAAATGCACATTCAAGCTCACGATCCCGTGTATGGAAATGTGGAGATGCTATAAGATATTAGAACCAAACCACAGCCAAGCACAGATGACTGACTGCCTGTGTGATCACAGAAAAAAGTAATTGAATAAGGATGCCATTAAAGGCTTGAGATGTATTTTTCCACTGTTTATCTTTATAGCTGTAGTTGTAGCGCGGAGATGTCAGAACACGTTATTGCTATTTGATGAGGAGGGACTGTCTTTAGGAACACATCTCTGGCGAAAAGGGAGAAATACACATGTTCCAGTGTCTGAGACGTAGAGATTTGAAGTGTTTGGACTGTAATTTGATGGTAAATTTTGATTCCACAAACATGTTTGTCTTTATTAGGTATGTTATACATCCTAGAGTTATTGAGACTATTGTTATGGGGTTTGTGCAGCTAAACCAGTCTGTGCAGAATGTTTCAGAGCTTTTTAACCACAAATACTGAAGATCAAACAGAAACTTGAGATCAGAATGTTGCCACAAAGCTAATGGACTACAAGCATCCGGTCCGGTTGCGTGTTTCTGTAGGTGTTCTGATGAATTAAAGTATTTATGCAGTCTTAACTGATGGCAGTCCAGTCTTTAACAATGTCATGTTGTGTCTCTAAACTGGGACGCGAGAGGAGCATCTGTCAAGGTAGTCAAAAGACTACCTGTGTGTTGTGGCCTTCAGTAGGTCATGGACGTGTTCTCCATTACAAGAACCTGCTTTGGTTGGATTCAGTCATCTTCAGTTATCTAGAAAATCAGGGTTCTAAAGGCTCACTGCTTTGTACGTTTTAGTACGTTCTGTGCTCTAACACAGCCACTTCAAATCAGTAAAGGGTTTCTTAGGAGGGCAAGAGAAAACAATAAAATGTCCAATATCAGGGTTAGGAAACACTGTAATAAGGAATATCACAGTTCATTGCAAGCTATTGTCAACACTAACAATTAGTCCATGTGAACCCAGAGCAGCCTGAGCTCGAGAGAGAAAGAGAATAAAATCAGCGTGACTTTATGTGTCAGGGAGCCGAATTTGTGCTGTGACTCAACA
Source organism: Bryconaethiops microstoma (assembly GCA_037577275.1). Classification (NCBI taxonomy): domain Eukaryota; kingdom Metazoa; phylum Chordata; class Actinopteri; order Characiformes; family Alestidae; genus Bryconaethiops; species Bryconaethiops microstoma. The sequence continues at coordinate 5,238 of JBBJLS010015934.1, forward strand.
TTAACCTGCACAGGGTCCCAGGCCTGGAGGGCAGCACTGCAAGGTGGATTTGAGTCATTGTTCAGTGAAGCGTGAGGACGATAAGCAGGTCAGAGTATGACCAGTAGTCTCTGAGATTACATCAGTTTGATCAGTAGTGTAGTACTGGAGCATGGAAATCATTTCTTTGTTTCTTTATATCCAGTTACGGTCAGTGCCCCAAGCAGACGAATCCCGAGTGTTACGTAGACAGGATTCAGTCGGACTTAATGCTAGAAATAAGCCAGGATATCATTTTAATGCGCATATGTTACCCCATGCAGTGACCCAGGATCAGAAGGAAGGAGCTGTGAGAGGGACGGGGAGCGTTCTCATAGCGTCTGACTGAGGATCCGAATCTCAGACGTGCTGCAGGGCCTCAAAATGCTAAGAAGCCCGTTTATGCAGTTTTGTGAGAGGAGATGAACTCACAATAGCTGATCCTTTTTTGAACTTCCCTTTGTTTAGATTTCTGCACACAGCTATAAATATGTAGCCGACTGATGGCGTGATGAGCTACTAAAAGTAGCTGCTAAATATGAACAAAACCAATTAGTGGTCGGTTTATTAATCTGTATATGATAATATCTCTGCAAAGGCTGGTCATCCTGTGACAAGGGTAGTAGTAACAGTAAAGAATGTGTTATTTCAGTCAGAAGATGGCATTAATGCACCTAAAAGCTGCTTCTCAGCTGCCAGTAAACCACAGAAGAAGAAGAAGAATGTGTTACTACTAGGTGTTGGTAAAATGACACTGAAACTGACAGGAATGTCCTGAGCCAAAGACTACCAGAGCTGTCATGAGTGGAAAATGAAAATAAGTTGCAGTGAGTGTGTGTGTGTGAGTGTGTGTGTGTGTGTGTGTGTGTGTGTGTGTGTTGGGATAGGAGGGTGGTGAAGAGAGATGCTGGGCTTTCGGCCATTGGCGAAATCGTCCGTCGGCCCAACCCTAGAACCATTACTGCTGAAAACGTTCCAGTGACTGGCGTTAATAATGTAGCGCTGTGAGCTTCGGTACTTTGTTGTAAAGGAGACATCGTCTCACTCTGACAAATTACTGCAACTTACACGGCCTCCTCAGAACCCAGCGGTAGATTTGGTTTGGAGCTGCTGCTTACGATCATCACTAAACTGCTTCAGAATCAGCAACACCTGGTTTTTAATTAGCTGCTTGAAGGTAAAGTTTCCAAGGAAAGACTCAAAATCAGTGCAAAAGCTGAGATTAAACATGAACTGAACTCAATAGCAACTGAAATATAAACACCGAACCAGCGCAAAGAAGAGGCTTAACCTCAAAAGTCAGGACAGAAGCTCCGGCTCGGTCGTGCGGGTGAGTCAGAAAAGACAAACACAAATTAAAATGATGGTGACTGGACAAAAAAGATGCTTTATATTACGATGACAGAGACAGAAAACAGGTGAAGGGCGTGACTGATCCAGTTAAACAGAACAAGACAGCGAACAAACCAAACAAACTAACCAATGAAAAAAAACATTAAAAAAACCCCCTTAACTTATGAAGAAGTAATAACAGACATCAACCCTGATCAATATTAAACTGAGCACAGCGATCTTCACAAGCGACCCCAGGATCAGGAGTCCGGTGGCAGGGACGTGAGTTAGACCTTTTCAGCTTTCAGCCGTAATCTTCTTCTTTTGCTGTCTTTTCATAGAGGCAGTGTCTTGTAATTGAATTGCCCTCTGCAGGTTAAGTACTGAGCTCAGTATAATTGCTTTGAAAATGTAAATGAAAAATCCTAACAGAAATATGTGTGTGCAGTTCTGTGTCGATGTTATAGCCGTAATATAGAATAGCTGTGGTTAGAGGAGAGGGTTGGTGCTCAGGGTTCTGATGGAGGTCCTTCTGAGCTGGTGATTTGAAGAACAAAGGAAACCGAGTTGTCGTTTTAATGCCAGCATGTGTGTGGAATCAGGAGAGAGTCGAGCGCCATCTCTCAAATTAGGTCCAGGAGGTGTTTTTTTGTCTTGTAATCGTCATTATGCAGTTGATAGATTTCTGAGGATTTAATTAATGGATTTGTCAGCAGCTCCACTCTAACCCTACTTCTATCACTCCACATGCTCATACACACACACACACACACACACACACACACACACACACGCACACACACACACACGCCTGTGAGCGTGGAGACCAGGGGGTCTCGGGGGACGATCTTTTCTCACCGCTTTGCTCGCCAGTGCTCTGCATGTGGCAAACAAGGGAGGAGAAGGCGGAGGAGAGGCAGATCGGGGGGGTACGGAGGGGATGCTCTCTCCCAGGAGGAGCCGCGGCACGGCCAAACCCATCAGGAGTCCCGGAACGCCTCTAATCACCACGGTAACCCCGGGCAGATGGACTCCTACAAATTAGGCCTGCCAGCTATTTCTGTAAGCTTTCTCGTCTTGCGAGCCGAACTAAACTGCCGATCATTAGCTCGGCTTTCTTTGGTTACATTTGGTCACGTTTCGTTTTTTTTTTTTTAAATTTTTATTTTGGAGCTTTTTGTCTTTCTGATAAGATTCAAACTGCGGTTCCAGATTTAGAATAGGATTTTCTTACAGAATCTGGATCGAGTCAGACCCCCTTCCATCATTAGAGCGATACAAGGTTGCAAACGGCAATCTGGCATCAGGGTGCGTTAAATATTCATGACTGGCCTGTGTGTGACCTCTAGATTCACATATGGAAAACATACAGGCCTAACACACAGCTTAGCCTTCACATGGAGATGCAATATGTCACCGCCATTGGTGGAGTGGTATCGGATACAATTCTGCCTTCACCAAAAAGAGATGCTACATTCGAGGAATCCGGTGACTGTCACAGTTCAGTATTTTATTCATTATGTAGACCTGCTGCATTATATGTATTAAAAGTCTCTTCTTTAATTGTGGTGAGATGATGGAAAATACGTACTTTGAAAAAGAAACGAATATAATGAATGTAAATATTTGTGATGGCACAAAATAAAATATAACGACTGTGTTGTGTTGTTCCATCTGAAAAATGGAAAATAACAAACAAAAAAATGTGGAAGTAAGAAAGAAACTCAGCACTGCAAAACTATTTACATTTACTTGTTTGTGTTGCTCTTGTTGTTTCCGGCTTGTGCCAAGGTCTTATGGAAGAGAAGGCACATCACAGTCAAGTCAAATCAAGTAGGTTTGTTGTCATTTCAGTCGAATGTACAGAAACGAAACAACCTTCCTCCAGGACAAAGTGCAGCACAAGAACAGAAACAGAAACTTTACAAGACTACATCAGTGCAGACGGGACAAAATACACAGAGAGCAAGAAAAACACAAGAGCCACAGACAACAGGACACATTAGACAGCAGTAAATAAATAACTGCAATAACAGTGTGAAAAAATATCAAAGTGCATGAAAACTTTGATAATGCAATTTAAAAACGTGGCATTGGTCCTCATGGAGATACGGCTGTGCGTCGCTGAGAAAGCGTTTTCTGTTCATTATCATGTCTGATGCAAACATTCATCACCGATCAACAGCCGCTCCTGCAGGCTCACGCCACGCGCCGCCCTCCGCACAGCCTAGTCTCTTTAGTAGATGAAGCTACTCCGGAATACAGTCATTTTCTTCCAGTGTTGTTCACAAAATAATAAGAATATCAAACCACGAACCCAGTAATGTTTCCTGAATTGGACTGTGAGCTGAATGCCTTGTTAAACCTCCTTTAATTTAATGTAAAATACATTAAAACCTTACAGAACAACCTCATCCAGCAAGCAAACATACTGTTTACTACTCTGAGTTCAGTAGAATATTACTATTACTATTTAGTAACACATCACACTCATTTCTTTAAGTGACAGACTCACATTATACTTGAAGTGGTACATGTAATATAAATTACTGACTTCCACCTTCGTAGAATTATTTCTACCAATTGGTGGATTTTTTTAAACACAAGCCATATTATATACTGAGGTTTGTGTGGGTTTGTTCCTCTGAACTGGAAATGGATCATATATTGTGTAAAACTACAGTGCTTCTATACATTCGGTGCATTTGTCTTCATGGTTTATGTCTGTGTCAGTCTTTAGGACTTCCTAGTGTCTGTAATGTTCTGTGGAGCTAACTCTGGGCCTCAGTGCTTTTTTACCACACACACACACACACACACACACACACACACACACACACACACACACACACACTCACTCCCGTGCACTGTTTTGTTAATGGGCATTGTAGCTCTGTTATCACACACCCTTTGGGACACGGCTATTGCGCACACACACACACACACACACACACACACACCCCGCTCACCCGATGCGGTTGCTAAGGAGCCCTAGCGACCAGGTCTGCCACTATTGGCCAGGGTGGAGCCTGGGGTGAGAGCAGGCTCACAGGAACCGAATTGCAATTTAGATAATGAGCGTGTTTCATTTTTCCTTTTCAGAAGCGGCGCGGCAGGGAGGGGGGGAGCAAAACATAAAACAAGAAGGAATAAGGGTAATTACACACACTCCGGTTTGGGGGTTTACTCTTATTTGGCCGTGGAATCTGTCCTGCTTTGTCTGATGTGAGCTCTGCCTGGAGAAACAGCTTACACAGTTTACGGTGGAATAATCACCCAGAACAAGAACAATATAAAATAGATTTTCCTGCGTAAAGAGCGTCCAACTGACAGTGAACTGACTGGAAATAGAAGAAAATGGATGGACAGAGGTAGAAAAGAAAAGAGAGAATTAAACAGAGATGGGTGTGGAACTGATGTGCTTTACTGGTTGAGGGGAGCACAGACATTGTAAATATTTCAGACAAGGCAGAGGTTACATCTGGACATGAGGGAGACGGATGAAAACAAGCCGACTAATAGGCCCACCGGTGTCCTGCCGTCATGCCGGGACTCTCCCGGCGCTGAGGCAAACTAACGAGGATCTTCTTCACTTATCACTGAGCTTTTAAGTGTCGACGTCAAGATTTTTGGAAATACTGGTTGGTAGATAAATTCAGCCAATAGTAAGGTGCCATAAATATGTGTGTCAATGATAATCCAGTCTATTAATCAGAAGTTGCTGATTTAATGTAATAATAAACTTGGTGAACTTGAATAGGTTTGTTTTGATCCACAGTACTAAATTGACAGCCATCACAGTTGGCCGGGCCTGGTTTTGGTGCCTGTCTGTGTTTTGACTTGGAGCCACGACCCAGATCCGGTCTCCTTGCCTCAAGGACTCCACATCCACCCCCCCCCCCCCACCCCCCTTTTCATCTCATCATTATTGTTCATCGCTGCAGCCGCCAGCTTCTGGTGCTGAATCCCGACAGCTCTCCTCTCTCCCAGACTGTCTGATGAACTGAAATTTGTCAGGTGGCGGTGAAGTGATGAAGCCTGCTTTGAGAAGTGGGTGCATGTGGAGCCAGATTTCTTTCTCTGGTGCAGCACCGCGTTGAAGTTCGTGATCTTTTTTAAGGGTTTCCTTTCAGCAAACACTAACAGTACCTATGAGATTAAGAGGAAGAGTGTGTGTGTGTGTGTGTGTGTGTGTTTCTGTTATAGAGTTCCCCTCTACCTTGTACCTTCACTCGTTCATTCTATAGGTTTACAGTTACTGACTGCAGCCCATGCGTCGCTCCGCGGTTCGCCGGTAAACCCTCCTCTCCGTCTGTCAGACCACCTTAGGACCACCACTGAGAAGGTATTATTGGGGTAGCGGGCCATTCTCAGCACAGCAGTGACACACACACATGCACGCAAACACCAGTCTTTAACTTCTTTAGCCTTCAAAGTGCACCCGCATGTCTGGCGTTTCTGATAAAAGGGCCGGTGTGTGCAGGTACCAGGTAATGAACCTGCAGCTCGGCGGATTTCTCCTGGACTCAGTCCTGGACGTGAAGGAGGATGAAGAGCTTAGCAGGAACCTGCAGGATTGATTTATCTGTGATTGAGCAAGTCGCTTCCTCTGAAAGGAGACTGTCCTTACTTCCATGCCCTTGTTCTTTCTGTCTCCTCCTTCTTTTTCCTGCAGTAACCTGCCTGTGTAGAACCGCGTCTCTGCGTCTGCCGTCCTCTGTCGTTCTCTCTGTGTCCCCCCGCGCTCCCCCTCCTCTGATCCCGGCGCTGAAACTAGGTCATTCTGCAGCGTCGAGCCGTCGCTCCTGCCAAGCATGAGATGTGCTCTGCGCTGCCGCACTCGTCCGTCCCTGTTTCTTACCTTCCCAAAGCCCGCCCGGCCCCCCGGCCCGCCCGGCCCCCCGGCCCTCCCGAGACACTACCTTCCCCGAGTCCGGGGGTTCAATTGGGCTGGAACGAACTGAAATAGTGTTACAGCACCGTCTGGTTTACCGGGAGGCAAACAGTGTGTTTCTCACTGATAAATGGAAGAGTGTCATTATTATTATCAGCCCAATACTGCAATTACAGCTAGTAATTACAAACAATTACTTGGTGCCTCATTCATCCTCACGCATGTTGTAAAGCTCCACAGTTCCACCCATAGGATTCCCCTTCCGGACAGAACGCACTGCTGCACCAGTAAGAGCTCTTAGTGCTGCTCGAGCCCCCTGGATGAGCACATCTGTTAAATGTGAGGTTTTTACGATAATGGAATTATTATTGATGTCAGTTAACAATTACCAGTTGATTATTGGTTATCTTTCCTAGCTGTGAAATACGATATTGATGAATCCATAGAAAAAAATAGTGTCACCTTTCTTACTAGAGCTCTGGTTAGATAAGATAACATCAGATAAACCTTTATTAATCCCAGAAGTGGGAAATTTGCAAAATACATCCAGCATGACTGAACGGACCAAGTGGGTTTCACAGGAAAAACTAAGGGCCAATCATGTTTCAGCTTTGAAATATCTACTCTTTTCCTGGATTGTGGAGTGTGAGTGTGATGAGATGTATTGAGAAACGTTTGTAGACGTTGTTTGAAACAAAAGGCCCACAGAGGTGCACAGAATTGATTTTGGACTGCACTGGCTTGAGTTCACCATCGTAGCTGAGCTTGTGACATACGATCTGCCGATCTCACCTTTAATCCAGCTCCAAATCTGCTGTGCCAGGGGGACGCTCACCAGATAGCAGTCCGATGACATAAATGAGGTTCAGTAGTTAGTGAAACTTGGTAAGCAGGTTTCTGTTCAACATCAGTTTCATTGTTACCAGGATAAAGTATGTGACAGTATAACGCAGACTGTGATATTGACAGTACCTGTGATTTCACTACAGAGAATAAAGCAGGATGTGAACCTACGAGTTTAACATTATTGGAGTGGGTTTTTTTACATGGCGCTACTCATCCCAATATCTTGATGTCCTAGACTATAAATATTGTGACATATAAAAGATTGTGAAATTTCATTTTATCATGAATGATCATAGTATCTTTTTCTTCTTCTTCTTCTTCTTCTTCTTCTTCTTCTTCTTCTTCTTCTTCTTCTTCTTTTTCTTCTTCTTCTTCTTCTTCTTCTTCTTCTTCTTCTTCTTCTTCTTCCAAGTACTGGTTTCTTGAATCTGAACCTCGTCTGCTGCTTCGCCTGTTCTCCTAGTCAAGTTTTATCTTATCCGTCCATATCCTACATTTTTCTTTTATTTCATTATTTTATACAAGATCTACATGACATATGTTTATACATATGTGTGGATGTACGTACTGAAAACAGCCATAATTCATTTTACATATTCAGTTTCCAATCTCTCTTCATCCCTTATAATTAAGATACTATACCTTTAAGACTAATATATATGTCATTTTGCTCTCTTCTGATTGGCTGATCTCATTCGAAGCTTTATTGTTACTGGGAAACTCTAAACTGTTACAGGCTGAAAGGTAGATATCTGTTCTCTGTATAACTTGTGTTGGTTTTTGTGACATCACAAAATAAGAGTGATCATTATGGATGTGATTTACACAGCACGGTTCCAGTCTGGATTTCAAAGGGATACGTTTACCAAAAAAAGAGAAAAATACAGGTTTTCCATTATATGGGCCCTTTAAGAAGCGTTTATTACCTACGAGCGTTCATTAGCAGTGTCGCTGTGGCAGATGTCATTAACAGAGTGGATCATAGATGAGGCTGCTGGGTCACAGCCCTAAGCCCTCTGACCCTGATCTCCGTTTATTACTGTGACCTTCTGGCCTGTCCAGGTCCATTAAGCCCTGAGTCAGAGGTCGGGGCGGGAGAGCCGTCCCGGAGGCGAGACGCTGGAAAGGGAGCAGGACAGATGGGACCAAGGTCAGGAGGAGTCTGACCAAGCGCAGAGCTTCCACTAAGTGAAACCTGGGCGTATTCCTGCGTGTTAGTGTCTATTAAAATTTAAGAATGTTAAGAATTTAACATTGCTGTCCTGTCAGTTACCCTGAGACCATCAACAAGTATACCAGTCAAATTACTGCTTGCAGACAAGGATTTGATGATCTTCCAAAATGTCTTTGGATTATTGAGGCTTTCTCAATGGACTTAAATTAAGACAGTTTAACTCTAATCTAATCATCCATACATAATATGACCAGCATAATATTTTAGAATATTATACATATTGTGATTGCTACACGCCTTCCAACATACTAAAAAAAATAATAAAATTCTTGAACCCTTCATACGAGGGACATTCAAAAAGTTTCCACATTTTTTAAGAATTTCAAAAACAAATTACATCATTTTCCTACATAGTCTCCTTTTTTTGAAATGCAATTTTCTAACTTTTTAATGCCATCAGCAAAATGTTTTGGTGCATTAAAGCTTCTATGAGCTCCAAAAAGGTGGAAAAGGCACTAATTGGTGCTGAACTCTCCGAAACGCCCTGTCACTTCTTCCAGCCTCCACCGTTTCTGAAACGTCCCTCGTATGATGTGGTAAAAAGAATAGTTTGGTTAATGATTTGATTGACAGATGACCTCAGCTGTAGTCAGTCAGCTAAGACACTGGTGTCCAGTTTTGTCCAGTTTTAACAAAAAAAAAAATACAAATCACCTAAACTTCTCTCAAAGTGCTCAAACCACATACACAGATCTTTATTTAAGTTGTGGTTTAGGACACAGAATGACTTACTATGAACTATAAAGATGAAACAGACTTTACCACAGATAACACCAGGAGTCAGTCATAATGAGGACTGGTCTAGGATCAGGCGTGTGATTCTAGATTAACACAAACGATTTGTCAGGCCTGGAGGTAGTAACGGTTGTTTAATTTTGTATTTTGAGTTTCTGTCATTTATTTTGACATCCTGAACACACCGGGCGTGAGTTTGATTATGTGATTAGTTCAGCTGCCATGTGTTCAGGAGTGATTATGTTTTGTATTTAAGTTCAGTTTGGGTGGACCCGGGTTGTTGGTCCACTGTTACATTCAGCCTTTGCTGGAGGTGATGTCTCTTGACTCCTTTTGTGTTTGTGTTAAAAGATATTAGAGTTTTTGGTTTATGGGCCCTCGAGCCTTTTTGTGTTTATTATTAAATAAAAGTGATTATAGCAAAGGAATGTCTGTCCATGCGTCTGCAATCCTTGGGGAGTCATGGAAGGGAGACGCGACATTTGTTCAGTTTTATAATTCAGTGAATCATGCTCTGTCTTAATGGTTAGCTGGATGTGCTTTGAGTGGCTGGAGAGAAATTTTGGGGTATTTATGGAGATTTATAGGTGACTATTGACTTCTAGTGTTTGTTAGGAATGTGATCTTTTAGCTCCATATGTCTGGGGTTTATGTGTAGATCAGATTTTTACCAAGCTATTCTTTTCAAAGCTGAGGACTGGATTGCATTGTTTTGGACCTAAACTATTTATGTCCATTGAATTGGTTTAATGCCTTATTTCGTCCAAACACCCAAGAGCATCTCTGACTTGACAGGACATCGCGATGCTCTCAGAACGACACAGTAAAAGAGTCATTCATCAATTGATTTGAATCTCTTTTGAAAGTTTTAGCCTGCTGTACTTTACACTCTAAATATCTGGCCAACTCTTGTGTTTAAGGTAGAGGTCTGTGCTGGACTGATTTAACATCCCGATCCCGCACGTTTCGACCTGCTCTTGCAGAAATCTGTAATATTTTGACCCCGTCCCTCAGAAATGTGTAATATTGGACCTGCTCCCTCAGAAATGTGTAATATTGGACCCCCTCCCTCAGAAATGTGTAATATTGGACCTGCTCCCTCAGAAATGTGTAATATTGGACCCCCTCCCTCAGAAATGTGTAATATTGGACCTGCTCCCTCAGAAATGTGTAATATTGGACCCCCTCCCTCAGAAATGTGTA
>JBBJLS010015989.1:0-15495 GCA_037577275.1 Bryconaethiops microstoma
AGAGAGAGAGAGATAGAGAGAGAGAGAAAGATAGAGAGAGATTGGAGAAAGAGAGTAGGCTGAGAAAAAATGAGAGGGGTAGAGAGAGCCAGAGAGTAAGAGATAGAGAGAGAGAGAATATGTGCATGTGTGTGCATGTGTGTGTGTGTGTGTGTGCTTCAGACAGCTGGACTCATCTTTACAGAACACTAGGCCAAAGGTGAGACCAGTCATATGGAGGGGCAAACACCACACCCCAACCACCCCCCCCCCCCCCCCCACACACACACACACACACACACACACACACACACACACACAAAGAAAGAAACAAAAGTGGAAAGTTTTAAGCTAATGGCCCATGCAAGTTCAGGTAACGCACACTCTTATGATACTCTGATGCTGTGTGTCATGGAAAGGTGAGACTATGTGCCCTTTAACTTACTCAAATCTACCCCAAGAATAGTTGTTGGTGGGGTGTGGGTGCGTGTGTGTGTGTGTGTGTGTGTGTGTGTGTGTGTGTGTGTGTGCGCGCATGCAGGTGACAGTAAGAGAGAGGGCAATACCATGGTTCCTCGCATTCATGTCAATGTTACACATCCACCTTCCTCAACACTGTTGCAGACCAAGTTCACCCCTTCATGGCAACAGTATTTCCCAATGCCCAAAGAATGTTTAGGAATGGTCTAAGGAACATGACAAAGAGTTCATGGTGTTAACTTGGCCTCCAAATTCCCCACATCTCAATCTGATTGAGCATCTGTGAGATAAACTAGTGCAATCCATGGAGGCCCCACCTCCCAGCTTGCAGGACTTAAGTATCTGCTGCGAACATCTTAATGCTTCAGCACATCTTCAGAGTGCAAAGTTTTGGAGGCACAAGGGGAACCTACACAATATTAGTCAGGTGATTTTAATGTTATGATAATCTGGTGTCATTAAGGCGCTTCAAACCAATAAGTATAACTAAAACATCTCATAATGTAATCCTTGTATTGTTCATTGAGGGTTTTTTTTTTTGCTCATGAACTCTTTAGATGCAAGAGCCAGATTGAAAATAAATGGAGTGAATCCATGCAGAAAAGTCTATGATTATTCCTATGTGCCAGTGTTTATATATCAACAGAAATCTGGTGGCCTTACCTAGAAGCACTACAGTACACACTACTACACACACACACCACCTTAGATCATGACCTTTTGCAAAATTTTAGTAGCCCCTACAGGCCCACACACACTAGTTTTTATATAATGTTAGGGCTTAAGAGTCATGAATATGTATGAAATGCTTCACATGAAGCAAGTTTGATTTGTTGAAGTTTTACTTTTTGGAGTGTTTACCGTCTCTCGATCCAAAAGAGGAAGCAGTACTCAAAACTTTGTTATTGTATTTATGAACCTGTTCAACACCTCAAGACATTTCCCCATATAAGATCCATTGCTGCTTATACATATATCATATTACAACTTGTGAAATATATGAGTAATGTGCTATTATCTCTGCTGTGTCAGTTGGATAGCCTGCTGAAGGCACTTTTCTCTCTCATATCTTGTTTCACTTCCATTTTCAGATTTTGGAACGACTGAAAAATGTTCACTTTATGAATATAAGTGGCATGTTGAGAGTTTTCTACCTGTGACTCAAGTAAGCTGATGATTCACAGATACATACACATGCACAAGTCGCCTACTAACACGTGTATTTAGCGTTTTCTGCAAAAAAAATGTCAGCGACATCCAATGGTTTCTGAATACTGCCGCACAATTTTTTTTCAGAGTCTGATTCTAACCTTGACCTTGATAGCGAAAAAAGAATTGGATTTTTTTTCCTAAGCATTTTTGTCCAGATGCATGTACAAAAACACAAACATACACACACACACACAACACTTGCATCCAGTAACAAGACTAACGAGAGCGTTTCTCTCACTAACACTCAGTGGCACATTAATGAGGGCCTGGGAGGCAGAGGCACAGAGGGAAGGGAAGACAGGGCTAATAGAGTAAGAGCTTGATTAAGAGTAATGAACAATACAGAGAACAATGTCAGCCTCTACAAACAGTACATAGAGCAGTCAAGCAAAGAGCACTCAGAATACAGCCATACACCTGTTCTGGACTAAGATCGGATCCTCACAGGCACAGGCATAAGGTCTAAAGTTTAGAAATAATTCTCTCCTTAACAGAGAATCATGCAGCTGCTGGTGTTAGTGCTTCATTTTTTACATTTTCTTTTACTGATTTTCTATGTAATCCATTATGCATTTTATTTTTTTCATTATTCTATTTTGTTTTGTATTCTACTTCTGTAGTGTACACTAAATGACCTTTTGTGTATGATAATGAGCTAAAAAAATAAACGTGTACTTCTCAATGAAGTGTTATTCTGGTTATTCTGTAAGTGTGAGGAGATGTCAGAAAATAAAAGTCTAGCAATTCTGCTCCTTTTTTTATATAATAAAATATAAGTGAAAAATAAACATAGAATGTACAATAATAAAGCCCATCCAATTGGAATGGCCCTTAACTCTTTAAATGGACAATTAAAGGGAACTCCACTGTAACGGTCCTAGAAAAAGTACTGTGTCTGAATTCAGAAGCCTTTAATTGTCCGAAGCCTTTAATACCTCCGAAAGCTACCACGTGCAAAGTTATTACAGGAAATGGTTATGAAAAGGTTTCCTGATGCGTGAGACATTGTAATTCATTTGAGAGGTACATGCTAGGTGTGGTAAGGCAAATTAATCACTAGAGAACTATTTTACCATCATTACATATAGCAGAGGACACCTCTAGATTCAGTAGTCATTTTGGAAAGTAAATAAAATGGTTATATTTGTGTTGTGGACATCATGACTCCTGGTTTTTATAACCACCAGTCCGTAAGTTTCTCTGCGATGCAATGTCTCACATCAACACTTTGTTTGCTTCTCAAAGATTGTGCAGAATTTTAAAAAGTCAGTGGGATTCCTCTTTACCTGGATTCCCAGTAAGGAATACAGAGGAGTTCCTGATACAGTCCAGTGAGGAACCACAAAAATACTTCTAGACAGTATGCCACAGATGCCCTCTCTCAGTCTCACTCTCTCTCTCTCTCTCTCTCTCTCTCTCATTCCCACTCTCTTTCTCTCTCACTCTCTCTCTCTCTCTCTCGCTCTCATTCCCACTCTCTTTCTCTCTCTCTCTCTCTCACGTTCTCTTTCGCTCTCTCTCTCTCTCTCTCGCTCTCATTCCCACTCTCTTTCTCTCTCTATCTCTCTCTCTCGTTCTCTTTCTTTCTCTCTCTGTCTCCCTCTCTCGTTCTCTCTCTCTCTCTCTCTCTCTATCTCTCTCTCACACACACATGCACAACCTCAGTTTATGATGGCAACCGACATGCTTGAAGAAAGTGTAAACACACTCAGCTTTGTGCTGACCTGAAACACTCTTTATTACCATCCATCACTATGGTATTAAACGCACATCAGCCAAGATACTAAGCAGTTAAGTAGGTAAACTTTAGCACTGGAACAACTGCTCTTCAGATCCACTTCCCATTTCCACAAACCTGAAACAGTGTCCTTCAGAGTTAATTAAAAGTCTGCTAGAGTCAAGTCTTCACTATACAAGCCTATAAAATCTTTTGGTTCATTCTGATTTGCTCCTTCGAAAGCAGTCAAAAGTCCAACTCACCGACCAGGTTCATTTGCAATGAGTTCAGACGAGTTTTGCAGCGGATCGTGACCTGCATGCGAGTTGAATGCAGTAGACTAGCACTGCATACATTTCTAGGATTTTGGCTCATCCAAAGCATTACTTTACGTATCCTTCTAACTGATGAAGATGTAATGACTTGATTTGTTGCATAAAGTCGGCTATTTGAACGTGCCACTGCTTTACACGTACTGCAGACTTGTCCAAGAGGAAAGTCACTAATTCTGCATCCAACTTCAGGACTAGTACCTGGGGCAGTACCTTTGCATTAGTGATCAATAATAAAAACAAATGGACTAATGCAACTTTACATGCGAAGAAAGAGAACAATCCAAAGCCTGAACAATACAACATTAAAGGACATTTTAATCGGCCAGACTTGTGGCAAATGCATTATTTTTGTTGTTTGTGAAGCAGTGCATTCAGAGACTTGCCACTGATACACTCAGTGACCTAAAGCTTACCATAAAAGATGCCATGTGCCAATACTGAAAGACCACCGAGCTATATTATCTCATTAATCAGCATTTAGAATGGATCAGCAGACAATACACAGACGAACACAACAAAAACTGGACAATTAAAATCTAAAAACAGTTAAAGTCATCCAAGTTGAAGAACAACTCCAAAGTGCTAAAAGGCTCAATTTGACCACAACCCCTTCTCAAAGTGTGAATGATCAATTGTGCTGCTCAAACTCAGGACTGGCACATGACACCCTGGCGCCTTTATTTAATCCACTCATGGAGGAGGATGCGTGCAAGGCATGGTAAGATAAAATAGTACCCAAAGAAACCTTTTATTTTTCAGATTTACCACCATTATGCAAAGATTATCTCCTGTAATAATGTGTAGGCTCAGGCAGTCTAGGTTAAATCCAAAGTGAATACATACGGATTATGCCACATCAAGGTTGATGACAGTCTGGTGGCAATCTTCTTTCTAAGGTCAAAGATTAGTCATGATTTATTACTCCCAGCAAATCCCAGTTTAACGCTCTGGGTAGCTTCAAGTCCATGTGCAACTGAAACAAAAGTGTCGGCGGTCTCCATGGGTACGCATGGTCTCCAATATAAACACTACATGAGCTGAATTTTTCAGTTATTCAGGAAGAATTTTCAGTCACTAACAGTAAATACTGTATGGACATTTCTGGATTACTTCTATATGTTCTATAACAACAAAATGCTATTAAAGGATGAACTACAGCACCTTTTTTCTCAATTTTTTCTGTAATTCTTTAAAAATTCTACTTAATTCAATAGAGAAGATAGAAACAAAGTCATTCAGAGGTTTGACATGAAATGCTGTTCTAGAGAAACTTACAGAGTCCGAATAGTGCATAATGATGGAGATAGGAAGCAGACGTCTGAAAAATGTAATGTTTCTAAAAGTCACAGGCCAGACAGTTATTAAATAAAATGATTACATACACTATGATTACATGCCTAAGACATTGTTTTATAACAGCCTGGGAAATGAGGTTTTAGTCTAAAACATATTTTAAATGAATTCATGCTAGAGAGCTACATGTAGGGTGTTATAAGGCAAAAAAGCTCCCACCCTCAAAAAATATACACACAAACACGTGTGTGTGTATATATGAACGCTGAGCACCGATTAATCGTGATTAATCACATTGTTATGAGCATAAATATGTGCTACCTTGGGGCACTGGCAGCTGTATATGCTTCAAGGGAGCATTTTTCAACAGGGTAGCATGAATAGATAGGACTGCTTATAAAAATATTTTTTAAATACAATATATTTTTCTCAAATTATGCATATTATTTGCCTATTCCTCGTCATTATCAGTGTTATAAACTGACTACGAACTGAATAAGCTTCAAGGAAGCATTTTTCCACAAGGCAGCATGAATTGATACACTGCTTATAAATAAATACTTTGAATAAAAATATATTTTTCTCTGATTATGAATATTATTTGTCTATTTCCCATCATTATCCGGGGGCGGACAACAAATGAAGGGCAGTGGCCTGCACAGTTTACTGATTTGAAAACACAAACTTCTCCTGGACCTCAGATGCTGAGTTGAATCAGGTGGGCCTGGACAGGACAATAAGGAAACTGTACAGGATCCTGACCCTCCAGGACTGGACTTCCTCAGTCCTGGTGTAGTTTTAAGTGTCCTTAGTACACTGCACTAACATTTTCTCACCTAGGGTTTTGCAAGAAGGAGAGTAAGTGTAACAGAAGACAATTATGGAGTTAATTCATGTGTTCAAAGGAAAACACTCAAGCATTTATGCACTCTGTCTAATGCAGTTATTTTTGTAAGAGTGCATTAGAGCGAGCTCAGAGAACCGTTCTCAGATCACTTGGGGTTTAAATATCAAACACACATCCAGAAAGGATCTTTTGCATCCACTAATCTATCTGAGTAATTGGGAATATACTGCTCTCCATGACCTTTTTAACGGTTCCCTAGATTCAGCCTCACCCGAGAGACACACACACACACACACACACACGGACACACACGGACACACACGGACACACACGGACACACACGGACACACACGGACACACAGATCGCATCATCCCACAGTCAAGCTGTTTTTAATGCTTCAACCTAATTGTTATAGAGCTCTATGTTAGTGTATTCTGGTTGACACTATGCCAAAAATGTGATACTGATTGTGGGGGTGGGTCAGAAACATGGAGTTTTTGAGTAGTTGTTAAAGGAGAGGAATTCTATTAGAACTCTAAATTCTACTAGAGGAAACTCCAGAACCTGTATCTTACCTTCTTATCTGTTTAGTCTTGACTAGGCTGTCAATTGTCTTGACTATTAAATAATGCATGACTTTGATCATTATTCAAATCACTTAAAACCATGTAAAATTACCTTAAAAAAACAATATCAATCTATGCAAACCCTCATACTAGACCCTTCCTTTATTTAGCTGATTTACAGGAATTTTAATTGATTAAAATTGAGTAACTGTGACAGCCCTATTAAGGAAACACACCAGAGGAGAAGTTCCACAATGGGGAAGTATGAGGGGAAATATGAAGTAACCAGACTGGCAACGGGAAAACATGCTTACCGTCTGTGTGTTTCTTTTAAAGACTATAGACTCATTTCTCTAGGTAAATTTCAGGCCACATGTCCCTTACCGTAGATTTGTGGTCTTGGTTTTAACCAACACAGTAATAGTAAGATTCTCTGGTGTCCTCCACCTCTCTCGTCTAGGGTGTGGTAGTCTAGAGCCATATTTTTTAAGGTCCAGGCCTGTCATTGTGGACCAGAATGTCCACATTTTCGGGCTTAAGGCTTGCACGCTGAAGGCAGCGGCTGAGTTCTACTGTTTATGAGTGTTTGATTGCTTTTGACATGTTGTTTACAACTCACAATTTTTAGACAACACTGATGATATTGATAATATAGGCTATAATTATTTAATTAATTCATGCAAAAAAAACACCATCCTAAACAACCATAGCTCCTGCATTTGAAAATAGCACTCTTTCAAATTGCCCCAGGTAGCAGTCTGTTTATCAGTACAAACCTCTTGAAACGTTCAGTCAAATAAGTATGTGAGTCATTTAAATGTGGCCTCATTCCACATCCAAAGCTCACATTTATCAGTGAGGCGAGGAAATACAATTCAGTCAAACATCTATCCCACACTGAAAGTGCTGTATCATATGTTGGTTATTTCTGGGAGAACACAAAACTTTTCAAATGTTCAATAACTCTCAGAAGTGGCTAAATAATTTAAGCTTCCCCATGCATTCTTCAGCATGTTCTGAGGGAAGGACAAGGTATAGCGTCTTTATTTTAGAACAGCAGCTGCACGGCTGTTAACGAACACTAAAAGTCAATGTTCACCCTGACAGCCCCGGTCGTTTTCATTCAAATACATCACTAAAACTTCTCTCAGCCTGATCAAACCCCATCCAGATCCTCAATAAGGTTGCACCTTATTGACTTGGATGGGGTTTACGACTGCTTTGTGAATTCCAAGTGGTTGCCTGAAGATGTGACGTTTTGATCAGTTTTAGAGCTCACAGAAAGTCACACAGTGTCCTGAACCACACCTAGTCTGCGCTCACCTTAGTGAAGAGCTGAAAGCGGTTTCAGCAGGTTGAGAGACATTATGTTATTGTATTTTACTGGATATGTTCTGAGGTGACTATTGAGTCTGAGAAAACGACCCTTTATATTTATTGACCAAATCTGATGTGAATGGGAAACTGTGTACATTTTTTTTGCTGAACTACTCCTTTAATAGGACCCAGGTTAGCATGTGCAGTTTGATTCACCTATAGGTAAAAGACATCACTGTAGTGTTAGACTATTTAAATAAGGACATACTGAAAACTAGAGCACTGAACTGCTTATTCAAATTTAACTGATGACGACCGACTAATCTCTATAACACTGGTGTGGCTAAGAATTATTATTATCATGATTATTAAATGTTATAATGATTATTATTTTTAATTATTATTGTTGTTGCTTTAGTTCTTAAAAAAATATATAATAATAATAATAATAATAATAATAATATTGGTGGTTGTTGTCCTAACCCCTCACAACTATCTCCTAACGAAACGTCGTCTGTGTATTTGACGCCAGTTTTTCTCTCCTTCACAACCCTCTCACTTCACCGTCCCTCTCTCTCCCTCCTGCAGCACACACTCTTATAAACACCTGACCTGGCAACTTTTCATAGCCATGAACTGTGACCTTTGGTAGTTTGGGAGGTGCCAGAGGTTGTGTAGCTGCTGATTCTCCATTACCCATCACTATCATGCATCGTCACCAGATCACATATCACACACACGCACAGAAACAGCAACACATGCATGCAGACACACACACACACAGATATGTGCCTTCAACTAATATTGAGAGTCCTGTGAAAGCTATCAGGATGAAAACACTGGAATATGCTCTTCATGCTCTTAACTAGAGTCAGATTCGCCTTCTAATTCCATTCAGTCTACCAATAAACCTTATTAGACATCACAACACACGCATCATCTCATAATATTCCCAGCGACACTCAGAACTGCTCGAGGCCCAGACAGTCAATTTAACTGGGTTGGCGTGAGTCTGAGAGCAGTAAGGAAATAATTTGGTTGATTTAATGCTGCGGTTACCAAAGCCTGCTCCTGGACATCTATGTTAAGGTCTATATCCAGCTCAAATCTAACACACTTGATCCAACTATTAAGTGGACTGATGACCAAGGTCAGAGGAGTTTAATCAAGGCCGGAGAAGAACTCTTCAGGCAGATGGATCTCTGAGCTTCTCCACCGCACTGGGCTTCAGGATTAGGTCTTATAATTCCATGCAGGCACAAATGGTGAAAATAAAATACTTTTGAAACAATTCTCAGTTCACCAGTCAGGTCATCCTCAATTTGAGATGTTTATTTTGTTATCGATTTTATTGCTCGTTACATTCCTCTGCTCAAGGGTACCTTAGCGGTGCCACTGGCGGTCCTGAGACTCAAACCCACAACCTTCCAATGACAGGGCAACTCCCTAACCAACAGATTACCAGCTGCCTTAACCTACTGTTATCCATGACAAATGGACAAAAGTATCTCCAGAACAGCTGGTGGTCTGGTTGTTAGGAAGTTGCCCCTGTGAGCAGAAGGTTGTGGGTTCGAATCCCAGAACTGTCAGTTGCTCAATGGAGACGTCCTTGATAAAAGGTACTAACCAAACACACTGCTCCTTGGGTGGTGTGTCACTGGCTGCCTACCGGTTCACTTGCTGAATGGATTGAATGCAGACAACAGTTTTGTTCAAAGAGCTGTTCACACTGTGTGCTGTGCTGTGGTGAGTTCACATGTGACAAATGGACACTTTACTTTGGACTATCTGTTTATGGTCAGTTTGGTTTAATTTAAGTAATTTTATGAAGTAAGCTGAAGGTGTAAAGGGAGTAATAAAGTAGATGTTGATCTTATTGCAAAAGTGGCAGAAAATAGGTCTCATGGTGTTCTTTTAAGGAAGATCCATCAATGAAGATGCTGAAGATGATGAAGATGAATCCATATGTTAAAATCATTTGGGTCACTATTAATTACATATGGTCACCACACAAAGCCTGATCCTCTAATGAGATGTGCTTTCTCTCAGATGCTTCAGATGATGCCTTTCTTGCTTCCATTTTCAGTTATGCATTGATGTTCCAGGCTTTCAAAAGAAATGGAATCTTGATTGGACCCACATTAGGAAATTAACTTGAACAAGACAAAATCTTTTGTTCTCCCTGAAGGCCTTGGTTGACTAGATAGTGATTTCGGCCACTGTCTTGCTGCTAAGTGCTTCTTGAGATACCTTGTAATAAAAATGACAGACAAGAAAAAATCATGGTGCTGTCACCTTTAGTTATATGTTCAATCAAGTGATGTATGACAATTTACACAAAGTCATTTTTCTACATTTCAGAGTCTTTTGCTGGAGGTTTACCTGTCAATATCTGTCAATAAAACAAGAAGCAGAATGTTGATCACTCATTTCTGTATGTTTAGCTCGCAAGGCTGATGTGTTAGGCATGTGGGATTTTCATCTCAAGGTAGTCTGCATAATTCTGTGTGCATTAGAGTGTACCTCTGTTCTGGAGAGAGGCAGTAAATGGAAAAAGCAGAAAACCTATTTAACCGAAAATTGCACTAAGCATCAACAATTAAATATAATATCAGTTCATTTCAGTATTTGTTTTAGAAGACTTGCTTTCAGTTTTTTTTCTGTAGATATTGCATGAATATCTTTGTCTCTAGTACACCAAAGTTCTGTCATGGAAGCTCCTTACAATCCAAGTGTTCCCAATTACAAATGTATCTATTAGCCTGTTTCTAAAAAGTGAAAGCTGTATGCACTGTTGGGATCAGTTTGGTAGTCTACCAGGTCTTGCTTGGTTGTTAAGACTCCCATCTTCTCTCTAACTATTCATTCTTTTCTGAACTCCAGTTTTGGAAAGTACTGTTTTATCCTGGGCTATCGGCCACAATTTCCTCCTTAGAAACATCTTCTTCAGCCAATGTAGATACATTTGTGAAGCAGTGTGTGTGTGTGTGTGTGTGTGTGTGTGTGTGTGTGTGTGTGTGTGTGTGTATATATCTATAT
The DNA here is from genome assembly GCA_037577275.1 of Bryconaethiops microstoma. Classification (NCBI taxonomy): domain Eukaryota; kingdom Metazoa; phylum Chordata; class Actinopteri; order Characiformes; family Alestidae; genus Bryconaethiops; species Bryconaethiops microstoma. The sequence continues at coordinate 10,787 of JBBJLS010015989.1, forward strand.
GCTTGTGTAAATGTTAGTGTCTGTTTAAAGGAGAACATAATGTCAGTGAGAGCTTTGGGAGCATCTTTTGTTCAGAGCACACAGTTGTAACTGGCTGTGGTTTAAGACTGGAGGGACGTAAGATTTGAAGTGACCGTAGATGAATTGAATGGCTGGATTTTTTTTAAAATGTGTTTTTTTCAGGTTATGCTGGGTCGGTCTCTGATTTTTCACAGTACTGTGTGAAATACGTGTTTCTGGGTCTTGAAGTACCTGCCACCAATCAGCTTCCCAACTGAAACAGTCTGTAATGGTATGAACGAGTGCAGCCCAAACACATGAAAAGACATGCGAGTGATACACAGCTTGTTAATCATCCATCCCCGTGTGCCACGAGAGATCCGTGGGCAGTTTGTTCCCAGGCCAGTATTAAGCTGCAGCAATTTTGAAGAAGAAAAGCATGTGTTGTCACCAGCGAAATTGGTCTGTCACCACAGTGAGCCATCAGCTGTTTACCAACACAGGCCTGGCTCCTGGCTCTAAATCTTCCCTCACACTGCACTGACAGCAAGCCAGACTTAGACTAGACTGGGTAAACATCATGAATTGCACCATGTCATTTAAAACCACTGTGCTGTCCATGGAATAATCTTTGACCATTATGTCACTTAGCAACCACAGCCTACTGTCAACAAATTACACTGGAAGAAGAGTTCAGATTAAAAATACATTGAAATATTTGTTGAATATTGGCATTTTTAATGAAAGCAGTGAGCCAGGTCTAACCCCAGCCCTTAACCGTGGTAGAATCACTGTAACATGCAGCCTCTCATGGCTTATTGCTGTAGCAGGACATCACAAAATGCCTGATAACAGTGACAAACACTAACTTTTTTGCTAGCACCCATTTGGGATTATGGTAGCATTGTAACACCAAGCCGAATAGCATTGCACATACACATTATTTGCTGTTCTACATTAAGCATGGACATTTAAGGCTTGTAAAAGACATTCCACGTTTTATTTGAAATTTGTAACAAACATATTAACACACATTTTCCCTTGTATACGGCAATTCCATGCAGAGTGATTCCTTCGGTAAAGAGTCCTGGCACAGAGCTGTTTACCACCCAACTGGCTAGGCTTCCACTCGTTTTCACAGTCAGTGACCAGTCTATGATTTCCGAAGGCCTAAATGGTATTTTCTATTGCAAAAATCAAAAATGTATATCAAATGTCTTCTGAATTTTGCTGGGGGTTGACCTGATAGATCTAAGGCTTCAGTCCAGCACCCGAAGGCCTAACCAATGGAGAAAAAAAACCCCAGCCAGATTAACCCCGAAATTATAAGGTGCCGATTGTAAAAACATCTTTAGAGGTGTCATTTTTTCATCATTTTTTCATTAAAGGTGTCACCGTGCCCTATGTAATTGTGAAGTTTCACATTTAAAGTGTGAGATATATTTTTTATATTTAATATTTAGATTTAAGAATCTATGTTGGTGAGGGCATATCACAGCACGCAGTCCAGCCCCCTGCTAAGTAACAGCCAACTGTAATCACACGGCGTGGCCAATTAGCATATCTTCTAAACATTTAGAGTCACCGTTTGTACAAGTGCAACATTTAGATTTAGAGCGCAACAATTAGTTTTTTAACACATTTAGCTCTATGTGTGAAACTTGTGTGAACATTGCGCTAAATTGTGAAAAAAATCACACCTCTAAATTTGTGAAGCTGTTTTTACAAATGGCAACCCATGCAAAATAGTCTAATTTTCTGTTGGTGGTTTCAAGAATTTAACTCCTGTTTTTAACCAATAGGCGGAGTGCTACAGAGTTTGCCTTGCCAAGCATGAATCAAAGAAATAACAATGACTGAAATATATCAGGTTGCTCAGATGCCTTAGAAAGCCCTCCTCTGCCTGATAAAATGCAGAAATGGCAATTATACAAAATACTATGCAGTTACATCTGCCCATACACGCAAAGCCACTCCAGCATACTGGGTCATAGCAGGTCATGTTGTTTAAGAGATGTTAAGTTCTTACAGAGGTCAACCCAAAGCAGATTATTCATTGTGAATATTTCACTAATGTCTGCCTTACTCTGCTACGGCCTCCGTGTCGCTCAAAAATGCATTGGCAAATCCATCCCAGCACTACTTTAAGCGCCGAGGACTTAAACCCTGCTGAGCAGCGGTGGGAAAGTTACCCATTAAACTTTCACTCAAGCAAAACCTGATGAATGTTTATTAAAATGGAATGAACAACAACATGTGATGGAAGTCTGCCAGTGGATGCAATTAAGAAAGGCTGCAACGTTCTGCCGGCAATGGATGGTCATAAAGCTTCACACTGCTGCACAGCTGCCAAACTCAAAGGTTACTCGTGCCTGCAACCCAAATGATACCCAAGGTAGAACCTGTCCAGTGTGACAAATAGTGATCGCAGAGCTTAAATCAAGCTCTCGCATGTTGAACAATAGTTCAATTTTCCCAACTCCTGCCATTAGCTGCAACGAAAGAATAAACTAAATGTTGATGAACGCATGTAGGGCTGGAACCGACACAACATACTAACTTACTATATAGTAGCACTGTCACTATTGATTATATAAGTAACTGAATAATTATTAAGTGATTATTTTGACAAAAGTTTTTTCTCAAATACATCAAATTACTAAGTACAGGGATTTGTGAGATCCTGCTAGTGTGGGTTTCCACTTTTTTAGCGATCACACAAAAGTGATTTCAGCAATAATAGCGCTGCCTTGTGGAAAATTAATACAATTTTATAATGGCCAATTGTGACAAAACAGTATTAGTATAAGAGTATTAGTCAAAACAGTACCATCACTAGTAGCACAGTCATTAACACAGCATGCATAGTACAGCAGTAGGATGTGGTTTAGGATGCAGCCTAGGCGTAACTGCTATCGCCAAACACACCAAAAACACCATTTGTATGTGTTCAAAACATTTTTAGGATAACATAGAGGCTAACATAGTGACATGTACCTAGTAACCACTGTGTTATCACCATGGTAACCTTTACACAGCTGCATCCCTGCATCATATCCTTACTAATTATAGCCATTCTGCAATGAGGCATGGAACTGTGTTTTTCAATGGCACACACAGCATTACAAGGCTGCCACAAACATGTTAAAGAATTAATACTCCCAGTTCTACAATCTGACTGACTGAGCCATGCTCTAAGCCGTTGCAAAATACCTGACATATGCACAAATGGCCACCAAGTTATTAAAAACCATTTTGCTGTTAATTGAATAAATGTTGACCAATGAGTTACTTGGCAACCACATTATACTGTCAATGAACTGCACTATCAGAGAGAAAGCAAGGAACTGAAAGGAACAGCAGGGAGAGAGAGGGAAGTCTGTATGATGAGATCTCTGAAAACTATGCCGCGTAATGGACAACTTAATTAAATCTCCATTTGAACTTGCACTTTACACAAATGTAAAGCGGACACTCATCTCAACCATGCAATCTTTTAGCTATTTAGTTAATTAGTGTTTATTGTACCGTTCACTGATTCATTTCACAATTTGTGTAACTAGCAGCCGGAGTATGACTCACACTGCAATCGAGCCTGGCTTCTTGCTTTAGCATGACATTGTTTGCCAACATGTTGTTTAATCAAATTAAAGAGCAAAACATGGGCGGCAAAACTTTGTCACACAGAGAACATGTCTGTTGTCAAAATGCAGTCCACCCCAAACAGGCTAGATGACTTTGGATTAGAAGCAAAATGTGAAAATAAAGTACAGTGAAACAGTGCCAAATTCTTTACCAAATCAGAAACACTCGAGCTTACAGTACTGAAGCTTTTGGTAGACGTATATCATGACGTATGAATGTAAGTCCTGTGTTCCAGCAGTATAAGCAGAAATCATTTTCTGGGCTTGTGGAAAAGTGCGTAGGTCAACAACCAAACACCCCAGGTCCTGCAATGTCGTAATAAACCAGACTAGTGTTATTCCTGATAGAAGTGCAGTAATCACCCACCTTTCCAACACTTTTGTCCTACACTCATACAAAACAAGAGATGAATAAGCTCATTCTTAAAAAGCAAAAAAAAAAGAGCATGTGCACAGCATCAGCTTTAGCAGCGTCCTGCACAGTAAGACTGTGTGTGAGTGCAGCAAGGACAGGTGGTAAGTGTGTGTGAAGTGTCGCATCATTCCACCAAAGTGATGGAGCTCCTCCTCCCTCTCAACCTGGCTCCACTGTTATGACATAAACACACAACTCTGTTACCATGGTGCCTCTGGAATGGACCAATCACATGACCTGTCAGGCCCACCATGGCGTGCAAGATAAAATACCGGCCACCTGAAAATGGAAAGGTCCCCAGTCTGAGTGTACACGCAACAGGTTCATGCAAGAACACACACACACAGACCATTTAGTCCATTGCTTGTCCTGTGTTCACTGACCTCATTGACTTGCTAAAAGGCTGCTATTGACCATGTCACTCTTCTCTGTCACACACACACACACACACACACACACACACAAATCCCAGGGATCCTCTGATGTGCACTGTAAGATGTGCAGCTCTTAGCAACAAGGCCAAGAATCCTACCAGTAAACATGCAATACAGAAGCCCCAAGAATGACTGGTTCTGTGTGTGTGTGTGTGTGTGTGTGTGTGTGTGTGTGTGTGTGTGTGTGTGTGTGTGTGTGTGTGCGTGCGAGAGAGA
>JBBJLS010016053.1:0-15488 GCA_037577275.1 Bryconaethiops microstoma
TCAGACAGGTTTAATTGATTTCATGCCAGGCCCAAAAAAAAAGTGTTCCTTTAATTTTTGTGAGCAGTGTATATATACATTTTATATATACATACATACATATATATACACATACACACATACATGCACACACACACATATATATATATCAATTACACTACATTTTACATTTAGTACATTTTAGTATTTGCTCCCTTCCTGATTTCTTCCATTTTTGCAATTTTGCAACACTTCAAACTAAATGTCATATAAGACACAAATTAGTGCAAGTTTTAAAACAATCAATTTCAAGGAAAAACACCAATTGAGTGGAAAAAAGTGAAAAGGTCAAAAGAAATTTAAAAGTTACTGAAAATAATTGGTCGGGACAGGGTTACAAGGACATTTCTAAGACTCCTGTGATTCCCCTTTGTCCTCAAATAGAGAAAACTCAGAACATTGGAGAATCTTCCACAGAGTGGCCGGCCTACCAAAACTCATCCAATGGTTTGAAAGACTGACTTTTAGTTATAGGAAGCAGGTGTTGCTGCCAAAGGTGGCACAACTAGCTATTACGTTTGGGGCGCAATTTCTTTTTCACACAGGTGATATACACGTTGCAAAACATTTTTCCTTCAACAAATAAAACTGCATGTTGTTCTTATATTACATTTTGTATGAAGATCTGAAACCATTCACTGTGATTAAAGGGTGGGGGAGTCACTGATATCAATAAAAGAAGGTTTCTTTGATAATTCTTACCGTAAGAGTCTGGGGGTGCAAAGCCTTCAGGACCAGATGGCCGAAATCCCCCAAAAGCCCAGTCCAGCATGGCCTTGAGCTCCTGCGCTTTGTTGCCAGTTGTGGTAAACGTCTTGGAGCAACGCTCACCTGCCAACTACAGACAGAAGAACACCCGGATGTTTTTTATGCTGAGGATGAAGACGTCTCAAACCAATGACTGTGACTGAACGGAAAAGTGCGGAAGGTGTGGCGTACAATTAAATTCTGTGCAGCCTTTCATCCGTGTTGCACTTTGTGTTCTACTCACCTCGAGAACTTGGTAAATGGCGTCTTTGTAATCCGGCAGGGTGGCATAGGATTTGTTGCAGAAGCACTTTGTAAACTCAGCGAAAGTCAAAAGCCTTTCTGTGTAAATCTGTAGCGAAGAAACAGACCTCGGTCACCACACGGTCATCTAGAGCAGGTAAAGGGTGGAAAAGAAGCTGAACGACTCCGTACCTCTGAGAACATGCCATCTCCAAACCACTCCACACGTCTCACCGATGCGGGTATCTTCTTCGACTTCCAGGCCACAACCAGACCCGGCCACCAGGAGAAACCCTTCACCTTTCCCCACACCAGCTCCCCAACGTCGAAACCCTTCCCATCCTGCAGAACGACAGTCAAAGGACCACTAGTAACACATTTTGAGAGGGAGCTCTTCCAAATAAAGGCTCTTGAGTGGTTCTTGGCATTGCTGTGGTCTGTTTGGTTAACTAGTACAGAACCTTTATGTAAAAATAAAGTGGACCCTTATAGTCACGTGTGAACAGTGTGAAATTCTTTCTCTGCATTTAAACCATTCATCAAGTGAAGCATTGGGTTGCCAGCAATGAAGGGTGCTCAGAGCAATGTGTGGGGTACCTCAAGGGTACCTCAATGATGTCACTAGCAGTCCTGGGATTCGAACCCACAACCTTCTGATTGCAGGGGCAACGCCCTAACAACTAGGCCACCAGCTGCTTTTAATTTTACGAGACCATTTTTCAATCTCCCTCTACTACTAAACAGGCCATTGTTACAGTCCTATTTAGTCTAAAGCAGGGGTCCTAGGGTGTTAGTGTTTTTCACAGAACAGACCTCTGGTTCTGTACTAACACGGGTCACAACGAATAAATCCTAACGTGTTGAGAGTTTCTAATTTGGACCATGCTGAACAAATAATAGGAACTTAGTCACACACCTGTGTTCCATCAAATTTAGTGTATAGTTTGGATCTTTCATGGACAAAAGTGTAATTTAATCCATAAACACTAACCACTCCACAGCTACAGAATAATGTTCCTAGCACTTCTACATCAGAATAAAAGAATCACTGAAACATTACCTGGTATCTCTGGCCTTTCTTTCTAGAATTTGGACTCGGTGTAGAAATGTTTCCATCTTTCTTCCCCTAGAACCACAAGAGACTCCACTTTACATAACAAACATGTAAGGAGGTGTAAGAATGTATGGAGGATATGGTAAGAAATGTGTGCACCAGGAACGACACACAGGTTCTCTGTGACACCCCCGACTGCTCCTGGGCCAGGAGGCACATTTATATGGTAGGAGATGGGATAGGAACTGTATAACCAAAAGCAAGAGGATGGAAACGAAAAGAATGGAAAAAGAAAGGATGGAAAACGAAAAGAGGAGGTCCTGGAGCTTCAGGAGGGAGCGTGAGGTTCTAGTGTTTGGGGACAGAACTGTAGCTTTGTGCACAAGACCCAGAACTGCAACCAGGACAACTCGGTCGACCTGGACAGCTACGTACCACCTCTTCCTTCTGGCTCTTTTGGAGGTTCTGCGGTTCACCCCGGGTGCCTGAGCTGGCCTGAAAGAGAGCACGTGCCTGCGGCTTCTGGCACAAACTGCTTCCCCAACCTGATAATCCCCTTACAGAGTCCTGGGGGACAATAAAAACACACACACACAGACCCTCGCTCAGGGTGTGTGTGTGTGCGAGGGTGAAGCAGCAGGAAAGACAAGGAAAGGAAAAGATGCTAGCGAGAAAGAGAAAGAGAGAGACAGAAGAGGCCACTGGTGAAATTTAGTGGGTTGTTAGAGAGTCCAGACCTTCATTCAGGTGAAGAAGCATCACATTTACCTCCTGAGAAGAAGGAGTCCAAACTACATTATCTTCAACAAAGACACTGCTGCCGTCTTTGCTAAATTCTGCAAGAAAAAAGAAAAAAGACCGGATCACACTGCAGGTGATGTGACGGGAACAAAGCAAAGAGGAACCCAAATGATCTAAAGTGTCTAAAGAGCAATGTGGTGGATGTTTGTTCATGCAGATCAGAGGGAAGTGAGTGGGGGGGGTGGGGGGGGGGTGGGGTAAGATGGTTTGAAAATACTGTGGTTTAAGAGCATTTTCTGGTAGTTACTCGCACTTAAAACTGAGTTTAAGTGTCCTGCTCACACCTCTCTTACTGGTTATCTTCTGTAGTCGCACCGTGCACGGCCTCACTGACACTGAAAGGTCAACCATCTCTGGAAAAAAACATATTGTTTCTATGAATCCAGGTGGCTTTAAGGAGCAGTGTGCTTCCTCCCCCAAAGAGCATGGCAAGTAACTACACAGAGATGCAATACATAGATATTTTAGTAAAAAGGTTATAGAAAGTGTATGAGTCATTATAAGAGTGGTTGCAGAGGAACAGCAGCAGTATGTGATCGCTCTGACAGTGTTCATTTAAATACACTGACCTCTTCCAGTGAAACACACCTTTCTGAAATGGTTCAAAATGGTTTAGCCCCTTACTTTACACAGCAGGTTTACTATTCAGTTACTGTTAAAGATCAAACGTACACAATTTTCCACCGATCAGCCAAGATGTGCTTTTTTAAAGTTCAGAACAGGAGCAACTAGGCTAATGTCACAAAACTAGAACTCAATGGTCACCCAAATTCACTACAATAATCACATCCACAAAACTTTTCTGAACCCACTCAAAAAAATATCCAGCTCTGTATTAGGGTGGATCAGACTAGTGGACGTGGTTTAGGACACAGTATGACTTACTATGAGCTGTAAAACTGAATTGAACTTCTTCATTAAGGTGGATCAGACTAGTGGACGTGGTTTAGGACACAGTATGACTTACTATGAGCTGTAAAAATGAACTGAACTTCTTCATTAAGGTGGATCAGACTAGTGGACATGGTTTAGGACACAGTATGACTTACTGTGAGCTGTAAATATTAACAATGCTCAAGGATTTGGGTGACTATTGACTTCTAGTGTTTGAACACGACGTTAGTCTTGTAGTTCCAGTTCTAACGAAGTTTCTCCTACAAGCAAATCCTGGCTGATTGACTGTATCATCTGTTGGTGGAAAAATGTCTATATTTGATTATTTATTATACAATGACCATTATAAATGATCCAGTAAAAAACTATGAAACTGATGTGTTAATTATGCAGTTACAGGAGTGAATGGAAATCTGGGGCTTCCAGTGGTTCCTTAGATTTTGTTGTGGAGGAACTGGACCATACAATCAATAAGAATTTCAAAAGCCATGCTACAAAGGGTAGAAGTGGCACAAATGCAAGCTCTGTCAAAACCACACTCCTTATAGAATATTACACCTGCATCTGTGATCCTACACCATTTACACACTTTAATACATCCAACCACAAACAACAAATACCACAGGTGGCTCACACCCAAACATGTGCACAGCAAAGATATCATTTTAAATCTAGCCTAAATAATATTTCTAATTTTGAGATTGTTATACGGATATTATAAGATATTATTAAGTGATTAATACATGCTTGGCCAAAGATACTTTTTTGGAAAAATGATGCTTGATACTCGCAAATTTACCTGCCAATGTAGAAAAAACACTCTCACTACATAAAATTACTTTAACCAGGTAATAAATATGCAGATGTAAGCTAATCTTTTCAAAATCTCAGAAATATTTTTGCTAGATTTAAGGTGATTTTCTTTGCCAGGGTGTCCTTTTTTACAGTGTGAGCTGTATCTATTGGACCCTGAGATCAATGGCAACAAAGAAACACATCAAAAGTTCACAAATGCTGCTGTGGAAAAGACACAAAAGAAGTGTTATTCTATCACGTAATTATAGGTTGGTCTAGCCAAATGAACTTAAAGTACTTACCTGATCGCTTCTTCCTCCTCCCATTTCTGACAGGCGAGGTTTTAGTGCTGCTCAGGTCTGACAATGAATCATCCTGCACTTCATCAGACTCACTTCCATCCAACAGACCTGCATCCCCGTTCTCCACCGCCTGCGTGTGACACATTTAGATAAGGAACTAAGTTTTCCATGCCATCTTTCATACTATCCACAACAAGTTGAATACATTTTCAAACAAAATTAAAATCTTGTTTAACTAAGTGTACAACAATATAAATCTGCTTTATTAATCCTATACATTTTCGATATCCATTCCTTATATACATGCCAAAGAACACATTTCAACATTGTATTTGTGCACAATTTTAGTGCACAGTTTGAAATAACGTTTTGCAGGTGCCATAGCTTTTGCACATTTGATGTTTTACCTTTCCCGATATGTTAATTTCAGCGAATAAACAGTAACATGACTGTGTAAATAATAAAAAATTTGATAAATGTGAAATCCCTCTTTTCCAAACCTGAGCAAAGACTTTCTCCGCTTCCAGAGGTGGACAGGGCAGCGCCAGAAGGCTATGGATAAGCTTTCTGAAGGGAGAGTCCTGCCCCATGGTCTTGAGGACAGAACTCCAATGTTGCTCTAACGAAAGGCAGGGCAAGCCATCTGAGAAACCTCCAGCATGTCCGTTTGCCACTTTCTCCTCACCATCTCCCTCCTCAATGAGCTGGTACTCCAGGAACTCATCTCTGAGCCGTGCAGAAGCTTCTGGGGTGGCACAAAGCCCAAACTGAGCACCAAGATCTACTACAGCCTTGCCTGTGACCTTCAGCCTTCCCTGTGGGCTGAGGAGCTGCGACATGCTCCGCAGAACACCGTCGCTTAAGGGAAGTCCTTTAGCTACGCAAGCTGTGACCGCCATGTAGAACGCCATGCACTCGTCCTGAAAGGTCTGCAGGGAGTCACTCAGTTCAGCTTCCTTTTCAGACAGAAAGTCCTCCACCGCTGACCCACCAAAGCTGAGCTCACCGCTTTGAAGGTACAACTTTGGGTTTTCGAGGATGGATGGGTCTCGTTCCTTCAGAAAACGCACAACGGCCTGAGGGCGGAGAAAGCTTGAGGCGTAGGATCGTAGAAGGCCACTGGCTTCCCGTAGGATCTGCACAAGGTCAGCGCGGGCAGAACCCTCGCGGCTTTCCAGACGATCACTGAACGCCTTGAGTGGTGCAAGGCTGTAGTCCAGGAACATGAAAGTGACTCTGAGTTTGGGGTTTCCAAGCTGTGAGCAGATGAGTTTAACTTTGCCATCATTCTTGTCGCAAGAGGTGAAAAACGAGACCAAGTCCGTCCACATTTCTAGCATCCTGTGTATGAGAATGCAAAAATTCTTGCAGTTGCTGGTGAGGGAACGAACAGAGCTTTCATGGCTACCAACATCTGCAAAAAGCTGCAAGAGACTGTCGTTTGTTGAGTGGCAACTAGAATAATGTTCGTGAATGTTATCAATCAGATCTTGTACCTCACTGGAAAGGACCATTACTCCAGAATGACAGGCCAAGTTTGCCAAGTCATAAAGACCTCCAAGAGCCACCACATTTGGGTTGAGCTCCCTCAGCTTCGAGACGACCTTCGCAGATGTCTCAACATGGTCGTCAACATAAAAAGCCGCCATGTTTCTGATGAGTAAGTCAAATTTTTCCAAGGTGTCCACCAAACAGTTGACCACAGAGTCATCCGAATCTACGCAATGAAAAACATCCAAGATCCGTATGCGATGCTTTGCTGCCTTTTCGTCAAAAAAACCCAGAAGTATTATGAAGGCAGAGTCGCTTTCCTCGCTTTCTTCACCTAGTGCCACCTGTCCATACAGGTAAATGCAGTAGGGGAACTGCTTGGCAGCAGAAGAAATGTCCTCCGGATACTGTAATCCAAGAACATACCTAGCAACAACCTGGGATACTTTGTTAGTGTGAGCAGGCAGACAGTGGGATTCAATGAAGTGCAGCATGAGGTCACTGCATTTGAAAGAGTCGTCACTATGAGTTCCAGACTGCTTAGACTTGCCCAGACTGCTGGGCTTGACCCATTCTAGGGCTTCTTGCTGCTGGGGGTCGGAAGCAATGTTCTTCTTTTCATGAAGATCCTGAACTGCAACAAACAGTAGATAAAGTAAGTAGAGAAAAACACAAAGTATATTGTCAATCTACCATGATTTATGATGACACTGACCGCAAAAATAATAAACATCTCACCATGTGCAGTGCTTTTTCTCAAAATCTTTGGGCGCTGGGGAAAATTAAAACTTGGTATCTCAATTTCCTGACCATTGCGTGCCATTACTGGGTTGTAAACCTTCCCAGTAATGTTGGCATGGAAGAATTTCTTAAACCACTTCAGAAAGGTAAAATTAGGCCTGAATTTCCCCTTGATGAGTTCCTCCACTGGAATGGGCTGCAATAAGAAGTGGTTTGTTAGAAATGCTACAAAATCCTGACACCTGCATTTAAATTCTGCTGCTGAATCTAAATCACTACACTGCTGTGAATAAGGAAAATCTCACTTCTGTGACGCCCATTTTCCTGAAGGCTGCCTGCAGAAGACTGTAGTTGTGTAGGAAATCTGTCTCGTCCTGGAACTGAAACTTCACTTCGTTTATGTTGATGGACCCTGGGAAGAGGCAGAACATCATCTGGCAAAAACACGCCCCTGTGGAGAAACATCACACCTCAAAGTATGCACTTGTCCTGACACAGTGTGCATGCAGTTACAGTTACCACTGATTATTTGTAATTATGATTATTTATAATGAATTATCTATAGTCCATCTTCCTAGCCTAGTAGCAAGCTTCAATACTGGATGAGATTTACCTGAACATAAGTGCTCTATCAGTGTGACCTCGGTTTGTAGTGTGCTGTTGAGCCAGTTCAGAACCTCATAACGACTCCACTTGTCATGTGGGCCCAGAACAACATTTGTTGCCATTTTCTGGTTTCCTGAAAGAAATGGAGTTCAGACTTTGTCATGCAGTCATTAACACAGGAACTAATTCCATAAATACCATATTACAAACGGGAGTTCGGGGTCAGTGCTGAGATCCAGCGCTTTCCATGTACGTATCTGTTAATGCTGATGCTCACACTGATACACAAACACGTATAAAAACTAGAATTTGGGACTAGATCTTCCTGAACTGGCTTTATGGAAACAAAAGCATTCACAGCATATCAGTCCAGTGCTGTCAGTAATGCAACAAATGTGTCATCAGTTACTGATCTGAATTACTGCTAGAAATCCAAGCATTAGTCATGTGTTGCAAATTATATTTAAACAGTTATGGTCTGATGCTGATGTGATTCTGATATCAGAGTGGTCAGTGCGTGGACCCAGGTGCGGCTGGCAACTTCATTGATGCCACCCTGGCAGCCAAACTGAAGTTACCTTTGGTCACCCTGGTCCAACCGTGCCCCCTGTCTGCTATTGATGGCTGTTCCCTTGGGATGGTGGTAGTTACTCATGAGACTCAACCCCTCACCCTGCAGACAGGGCAGCACACCAAGTGGGTAACGCTGCCCCTGACCTCCCACTGATTCGTGGGTTCCCGTGGCTGCAATCCTGCTGGGGCACTACCCGTACGTAAAACTTGAGAAGTCCACGATCCATGCCCAGTCTGTCATTTTTCTCGGGTTCATTGTAACTAAAGCCAAACTCATTTGCTGTGTGGACCGACCACAAAAACCTGGCATATATTGAGCAGGCCAAACGCATGAATCCCCGCCAGGCCAGGTGGGCCCTCTTCTTCGCCAAGTTCCACTTCACACTATTCTACCAACCAGGGTCTAAAATGCCAGATGCCCTGTCACCACCCACAGTGCCCCCCCCAGAGCCCATCATCCCTCAGGCTCAAATCTCGGCCCCAGTTCTTTGGGATGTAGAGACAGCCATGAGGGCTGCACTTCAAGAGGCGGACATGGGTGGTGGTCCCCAAGGTTGGCTTTATGTCCCAGCCTCAGTCAGGACCAGGGTTCTTCAGTGGGGACACACCTGCATTGCCGCGCATCCAGGGACGACCCGCGCCCTGGAATTTTATTCAGACACAGTTCTGGAGGCCCCGTGTGGACTCTGATGTCCTGGCTTTTGTGGTGTCTTGCCAGGTGTACGCCTGTAATAAGGATCCAGGGCCAAATTCCATACTCTACCAGTCCCACCCAGGCCATGGTCACACCTGGCCTTGGACTTCATCACAGGCCTGCCACCATGAAAGGGTAACACCATCATCCTTGTAATTGTTGATCGCCTCTCGAAGACGTGGCCCTGCCCAAAGTACCCTCCGCCAAGATGACGGCTGAACTATCGCTCCAGCCGGTGGTTCGGGTACATGGCATCCCTGTACCGGGTCAGCCTCTCCTCAGCCTTCCACCCTCAGTCCAATGGCCAGACAGAACGCGAAAATCAGAATCAAAATCAGATCAGGACCTGGAAAGAATGCTCCGGATCGTAACATGTGATCTTACACAATAATTACACAACTTTTGCATCAGCAAATGGTTAGGATGTAGTTCAGAGTGGGTTTGTTGTGAAATGCAACCATGTCAGAATTGGGGGGGGAGGGTGCACACGTCTCGGCTTTTGTCCGGGAAACAATAAGTGGGGGGGGGGGCGCTAAATGAATGATTTTGAAAAGGGGGGGGTGTCCCCACAGCTATAATGGTTCCAGCGGCCATGAATGAACCGTTTCACACCAAACCCACTCTGAATATGCAGATTTATTTAAACAGTAGAATTTCCCTTTAAGTAATCTGTGCGACAGACATGGTCAGATTAATAGGCCCCAGGAGGGGTGGATGGGCTGGTGGTTGTGGGGGGATTTACTGACTGCACATTGTTAAATAAATAAATAAATATGTAAATCTGCTTTACATGTAATTGTCTGAAGTATCTCACTGCAAATACCTATTACTACTACAATACTATACCATACACAAATACTTATTACTACTATAATACTATACCATACACAAATACTTATTACTACTATAATACTATAACATGCGCAAATACTTATTACTACTATAATACTATACCATGCACAAATACTTATTACTACTATAATACTATACCATGCACAAATACTTATTACTGCTATAATACTATACCATGCGCAAATACTTATTACTACTATAATACTATAACATGCGCAAATACCTATTACTACTATAATACTATAACATGCGCAAATACCTATTACTACTATAATACTATAACATGCGCAAATACTTATTACTACTATAATACTATACCATGCGCAAATACTTATAACTATATAATACTATACCATGCGCAAATACTTATTACTACTATAATACTATACCACTCGCAAATACTTATAACTATATAATACTATACCATGCGCAAATACTTATTACTACTATAATACTATACCATGCGCAAATACTTATTACTACTATAATACTATACCATGCGCAAATACTTATTACCACTATAATACTATACCACATGCAAATACGTATTACTACTGTAATAAGTAGTATTATAATGTTACTACTATAACAAGTATACTATTCTATTTGTTGAAAATACTATTATTTAAAACAATAAACGAAATCATTGATCTCAGTCTAGAAGTTCCCAACTTTTTGCCCACGCCAAGAGCACGTGCAAAACTAAAAGAGTAAAACGTATTTCCTTCTTTCCTCCGTCAGTTCCGCGTAGTCTTCTCTCCTCCCTTTTCGGGGTGGGGGGTGCGCGCGCGTGTGTGTGTGTGTGTGTGCGTGTGTGTGTGTGTGTGTGTGTGTGTGTATGTATGTGTGAATCTCGCGAGTCGGGATATGTTTTGCCGCCAATGTTTAACGTTTCCAAAACAAGTTTCACCACACACACACACAGACCTGGGTGTTTTTTCTTCTCTTTTTTTGTTTTTCTTTTACTTTTACAGCCTACAGACAGAAATAAAGTCTGAAACCTGAAAGTGCACCCGTGAAACTACACGATCCACACGGACCCCTCCGGCTCTCGGTGTCCCGGTGTGGCGGCGCCGGTTCGGGCTGAGAGCGCCGCGTCTTTGTTCGGTTCTGCTGTTTAATGTCCAGGAGCGCGGGGTCTGCAGGGGTCTCTTGGGGTCGCCGTGTCTTTTTGAAAATGCGCGCGTGTTCGGGCCGAACTTACTAATAATAATAAAAACACGCGCCTGGGAATAAAAGATGAAAGACAGTCGCACGGACTGACCGTCTTTGTGTTCGAAGTGTCTCTTTGTGTCTCTTTGTGTCTTTCTCGGACGCCGCGCAGCCCCTCAGCCGGTCCCGGCCGACCCGTCCCCGGTCCCGGTCCCAGTCCCGATCACCACAGCGCGCGGCTTGGGGCAGGACACTGTCCTAAAATCGCCCCCCGTTAAACCCGGACTTACCTCCGTGCTCCCGGCTCCTGCAGCCCACCCGCTCCGGTCTGTCTCGGCTCCTCTCCGGGACACCCCCACAGAGACACCCCCTCTTCAACTTATCCATTTTGCTCATTCTGATTGGTCTGGAAGTCCGAGAGGGCGGGGTTATACTTTTTCTTGAAGAGGATTGGCCATGACGCCCATAGGTCGAGGCACCCGAAAGGGGGCGGTCCTCTTCCACGCTGGTTTAGTTTAATTACCCGACCAATAGTGTCAGACGAGCGATTGTTTAACGAGTTAAATGTATTGAATAGAGTTATAACAACTGTATTTTATGTATAACGTACATCAATAGACATTCAATTCTATTAAATCGGAGAAACGTAACTCGTATCAGTGTTTGTCGTGTGTTAAAACTGTCTGAAGTGCAATCGTACGTTAGTGCGTTTCACCGTCACGTCCCACTTTGTTCATTCTGACCCGCCTAGAAGTCAGAGAGGGCGGGGTTATATTTTTTCTTGAAGAGGATTGGCCATGACACCCATA
The DNA here is from genome assembly GCA_037577275.1 of Bryconaethiops microstoma. Classification (NCBI taxonomy): domain Eukaryota; kingdom Metazoa; phylum Chordata; class Actinopteri; order Characiformes; family Alestidae; genus Bryconaethiops; species Bryconaethiops microstoma. The sequence continues at coordinate 11,794 of JBBJLS010016053.1, forward strand.
GGGGGCGGTCTTAAGCGCGCAAGACTTGTTTAGTTTAGTTATTTGACCTTGCTATCCATGTATTTAATGTCTTACAGATCGAGTAAAAATAGGTGAAATTTAACTTGTGTCAGTGTACATAGTATTTTTAAACAGTTTTAAGAACAATCACGAAAATATATTAAAACGTATCAGTGTTTATCATATTCTAAGACTGTCAAATGAGCAAATCTACAATTATGTCACGTTCCATTTTGCTCATTCAGATTGGTCTGGAAATCCAAAAGGGTGGGGTTACACTTTTTCGCTGAACAGGATTGGTAGAGACACCCATAGGGGATGGTCCTACTGCTCTAGTTCACTTTAATTGCCCAAACAATGTCAGGGGCATTTTTTTCATGTCTAGTCGAATGTATTAAATACATTTATTACAACTGTTTATTAAATATATTAATAGAAATTCAATATTAATAGAAATTGAATTATATTAATAGAAATTGAATTATATTAATAGAAATTGAAGCGGTGAAATGTAAGTGTTAATGCTTTATAGGCTAGGCTTAGTTTACTTACCCAACAATGTTGTCAGAGAGACATTTATTTATTTGTCAGGTTTATTGTTTATTTGGTAAGTCATAAAAGTGTTATTAACTCATATCAGTGTTTATGGTATTATAAAACTGTCCAAAGAACAACCGTACAAATGTGTTAGTGCGTTCGACCTTCACGTTCCATTTTGCTCATTCTGATTGGTCTGGAACTTCGAAGGAGGCGGGGTTATGCTTTTTGCCCAAATATAAATAAATGCAGTAAGTATATTTTATTAAATCGGCGAAATTTTACTCGTATCAGTGTTTATCATGTCAAGAACAATAATGAGTCAGTGTTGATTGTTTCCTAAAACTCTCCACAGAACGATCATGAAAAATGTATTATCGCTTTGGACCGTCATTCTGATTGGTCTGTGGCTTCGAAGGGGGCGGGGTTATTTATTTTCATTAACGGGATAGGCCGATGAGCACAAAGAGGGCGGTCCCACTGAACGGGAGGCTAGTCTTAATTTAGTTTGTTGACCATGTTGTCAGAGGTGATTAGATCAGATTGATTAGATCAATATGATTAGATCAGGTTAGACTGGGAAATCCGAGACTTTTAACCCATGTCAGTGCTTATCACGTCCCAAAACTATAAAAAGTGTAATAATACGAATATATTAGTGCTCCTGTCCTCACACGTAACACGGTTTGAACTGATTTGCTTGTTTAAATTGCGCGATTTTCACGAAACAGCAACGGGCACCAGAGCCATTATATTGGGGGGGTCGTGGTGCCCCTTCATGCCCCGCCCCCCTTGCCCACCCAGCGTTTCCATCACTTCGCCACAAAAAGGGTTGAACGGTTGTTCCTTATTGTTCCGTACACACACACACACACACATTAATAATGCTTCTGACGCCCCTGTTTTCATGATTTTTTAGATAGTTTCTCGATCTGTAAGACATGAAATAATTGCCCTTTTGACACTATTGTTAAACTAAACTAGCCTAGCGAGCGGTAGGACCGCCCCCTTCTGGGTATGTCGGCCAATCCTGTTCGGGGAAAAAGTGTAACCCCACCCACTTGGAGTTCCAGACCAATCAGAATGAGCAAAATGAAATGTGACGGTCAAACGCGCTAACATAATTATATGATTGTTCTTTGGACAGGTTTAGGAAACAATAAACACTGCTACGAGTTAATTTATTTTCATGATTTTTCTTTGCACAGCTCGGACGATTTGTATAAGGGAAACTCGGGCACACCCCGTAAACACTACACTACAGCTTGCACCCCCCTCTGTTTCAGACCCCCCCACCAGTGGGCCCCACCCCCCCAGTGGGCCCCACCCCCCCACATTAAAAACGCTTCCGACCCCTGAACTAAATTCGTTCAGACTTATTCATGTGTTATGAATAAGGTAAAAAAAATGATTAATAACAACGACAACAACAACAACAATAATAATAATAACAACAATAATAACAATAATAGCAATTATTACTATTATAATTTCGGGCCAGTTTTAATCCAGGCTCTCGAGGCTGTAGTACAAAGTTAATAATAATAATAATTTTAGTAATATAATTTTAATAAATTTGTTTTAGTAAATACATTTCTAACAACTGTATTTTATTTATTACATGCACTAGTAGAAATTCAATAAATATATTTGTAAGTGTTCAAGCTAGCTTTAAGTTCTTAAAAGAATTCTAGGATTGTCACAAATGTATTTTGCATATTTTTAATTAATTGAATTCAGCGATGTAGTTCTAACACGTGCAGCAGAAAGTCGCGGTTTTTTTCGTGCGGAATGTAGCTACATTGAAGCTTCGCGTGCTCCATTTCGCGCCACGCGTTTGGAAACGAGGCCGAAGCAAATGGCGGCGCTCCACGTGGTTCGTACTGAACAGCGGACTGGCCAGACTGGTCCGGTTCGGTGAGAAGTGACATGGGAGCTGTGGAAGTCCAGTACGACCAGTTACCCACTCTGGACGAACTCAGACTGGGATATACTGGTCTGGGATGTTCTGTCTCACTCTCATCCAGACCCTCCGCAGCTTCTCCTGGGTTTCCAAAGTGAAACTCCCTCTGATCTTAATCCTTCACCCACAGTCCAGTACCAGCTCCCCTCCAAAATCACTTCACATCCAAAATGAAACTTCCTTCCAGCTTTAGGGGCTTTCAAGAGTCTTTATTTATCACAGACACACTTACACATAATAAGATAGTTACAATAAATTTAAGAGAAATTTAAAAAGGCTATAAACCTTAGCTGAGAGTGCCTAAAACCGTCAACAGGCACGAAACAAATCGAATAGCTAAGAGTGAAGGGAAAGCAGCTGAAACTGCCCTTTCACATGCAAGATTCAAATCTGTTTCTGTTTTTTAACTGCAGTTTCAAACCCATTTTTGAATCCCACTGTTAATTTGGATTAATATGGATTAATTGATTGATTTATTTGAGTGTTTCACTCTGTTTTTGTAAATTCCAGGTTTTGTTTAATGGATTCATGTTCTTATTTATGAATTAATTTATAATTACTCTTTTTATTGTGCATCAATGAAATGTGTATGTCTATTTTTGTGCCACCACTGATCCTTCATATATCTAAACCTAGAATATTTAATAATTATTTAACAATTATATAGGATAGTTTTAGTAATAGGGCCCCTGTCTATTATTAGGGACTGGAGATTTTGTGAAAATTGCTTTCCACTCTAAAAAAAGCTTTTTTAGCTTTTTTGACCTTAAAAAATACCCTTAAAAATCATTGCACTTTTAATAATAAAACAATCTATTCTACAAGGGGTTTATTTAAAGTTTAATGAATATTTTAAGGCATCCAGGTAGAGGTGTGACCAGAACATCAAGTGTGGGTGGGCATTTGGCTTATCTGGGGGGGGTGGGGCAAAGTATTGTACAGTATTGTACAGTATTGTGCAGTATTGTGCAGTATTGTACAGTATTGTGCAGGATTATTCAGTATTGTACAGTATTGTTCGGTATTGTACAGTATTGTAGTATTGTTCAGTATTGTGCAGTATTGTGCAGTATTACTCAGTATTGTACAGTATTGTATAGTATTGTTCAGTATTGTACAGTATTGTGCAGTATTATTCAGTATTGTACAGTATTGTACAATATTGTTCGGTATCGCACAGTATTGTAGTATTGTT
>JBBJLS010016064.1:0-15488 GCA_037577275.1 Bryconaethiops microstoma
TAGAGAGAGAGAACACACACACACACACACACACACACACACACACACACACACACACACACACACACACACACACAGTCTGGAGTTACTGATAACCTCGACTCACTCACCAGGACACAAAATGTCTGTACTGAAACTGGGGGATGTGCTCAACAGGCCATGGGCAAGGGCTTAGAGTTAAAATGAATAACAAATGATCCAGTGTTAAAAATTAATCCTTTAAAAGGAAAGATTAACTGAAAAATTAAGTTGATCATTTGTCTCCTGGCCCCAACAAGTGCAAGACTTGCTTCTTTAAATTTGTACTAGACCTCAAGACCTATCATTTTTAAGAAGTAATGGAAGTTTTTGTCATCCAAAATCTTTTTCAGGGGACAGTCTTCTGTTATATTCGCCTTTTAACTCTAGTGCAAAACTAAAGAAGCAAACTTCAAGCATCACTCAGGTCATGGCTAATCTACTACATTGTAGCTAAAGGAGAAAACTTTTAGGTGAGCCATCTCTTTAATGTAGGCCAAAATTCTTGATATACCTAAGCAATTTCCACCAGGATCAATCAATTTTTCTGATTGTGATATTGTTATTGAAATTACATGTCTAGATTCTGCAGAAGTTTAATATACTACAAAGTTTGTTTTGGGTCAGAAAAGGTCAGAACAAAAGACTGCAAATCAGTATGTTCTTGAGCAACAGTGATCTAAAAAATTAAACAATACAAAAACCTTAACTATCCTATAAACCACCCATGGCATGCCTCCATTTTCAACCTTGTACTACAAAAAAATGTTTTATTAGCATGCTACACAAGCATGTCATATATGCTACATTTACAATGACTAAGCATGAATTACATGTCGCCGTTTCAATTCTTTCATATCTTTCCATGTTTCACGGTTTTCCGGTCAGTGCTCCAAGAGATCTACGGGTACATCTGTAACAACTTCTGGATACATTTTTTGATACTGTATTGAAATTGGCAAAGCCCTTCTAATTTGGTCTGGCAACATATCACACTTACAAAAGTCACAGTCATTGTGATACATTGAGTGTATCTCTGTAGCATCAAGATGCTGGTCATACTTACAGAGCTATTACTGAAGCCCATACAAACACACTACATGGACAAAAGTATTGGAACACTGTTTTACACTGTTTGGGCTAGGCCCCTTATTATCAGTAAAGGTCTTAATCTTAAAGCTTCAGTATACCAAGACATTTTGGACAACACCATGCTTCCAACTTTGTGAACACAGATTGGGGAAGAACCTTTTCTATTCCAGCATGACTGTGTTCCAGTGCACAAAACGAGTTCCATAAAGACATGAGTTTGGTGTGAAAGAATTTGACTGGCCCACAGAGAGCCCCGACCTCAAACTTATCTAGCACCTTTGAGATGAACTGGAACGGAGATTGGGAGCCAGGCCTTCTCATCCGACATCAGTGTCTGACCTCATAAATGCTCTAAATAATGAATGGGCACAAATTCCCAAAGAAACACTCCACGATCTTGTGGAAATCCTTCCAGTCATTAAAGTCCCTGTTGGTGGAATGGTCAGGCGTCCCAATACTTTTGTCCAATTAGTGTAAAATTCATATGAAGTATAAAATATGCCTGTATATTTGGAAGTCAAGCTGAAAGCACTACTAGCACCACTGTCCCATAGCACATCTTATAACGTTTTATAAGACACTGATGTTTATTATAAGAGGTAACATCACTGATCTCAAACGTCATCTAAACACTCACTTTTCCATTCTAAACGTATAAGACAATTTAAGTAAAGGAGCAATTCTGCAAGTGCAAAAATAACTAGTTAAACCCATTTCCAGTCCGTTAATGATCATGTTTACATTATATTTTAAAACGAAACTAAATCCTTCAACTCTGAAACTTGTCTCTCCACAACAGACTGTTTTGTCCCTCCGGTACCAAGTTGTTCAATGTACAAGGGCTTGTTGCATAAAAGGGAACCCAAGAATAGAAGCGTAAAAAGCAAAATACACATATTTTACTGTAAAAGCTGAATTAGAGAGAGAAACGGTGCGCATTTTGGCCGTTAACCGCCACTTTCGACCACTCAAATCATTCAAAAACGGTCAAAAATGATGCCAGCCTCCTTCGCTCTGACTCCAATTTCTCCTCAGCACGTCTTTAAAACACTTACGAGAACTCCATGGTTGCTTTCGTCCCCCTCTGCTCGTCCTTTTTTGGTTCGCTTTTGTAAAGAAAAACAAGTAAATAAAACCAGAAAGCCCGTGGTTAACTCTTCACTGGGCTGCTCGTCTCTACGCTACAGAGGAGCTGTCAAACGGCTCGAGTGTCGAACGGGGCGGGGCTTGGCAAAATCTGACCAATCACAGCTGCCCGGGGGCGGGCCCGTGTTGGTTCCACTTCTGACCTGCGTCAGTGATGCCACTCTGACCTGAAATAAACCTTAAAATCCACATGGAGATCAGAGATTGGTGGGACAGTTGTGATCACAAAGCAAAAATGCCACTGATGTGAAGCAAAGCAACGTTATTTGGCCAGTATAAGTCTAAATAATATACTTTTATAATGCGTAGTTTTTATTCTATTGGTTATGCTGCTTCTATTTTTTTTTCTCGTTAATCCCTTTGCTGCTGTAACAATGCACATTTCCCAGCTGTGAGACTAGTAATGTGTTAGATTGTCTTATTTTAAAACACCACACCAGCTCACCCCAACGATACTGGAAGCATCACAACTAGCGAAAACAATTCTACTGCTCCACAGCCCAGTACTGGATGCGGAGGGGAAGCTTTATATCCCTCCAGCCAAAGCTAGGCAATAGGAATTATGACTTTAGGGTTGTGCAGCTTCTCGAGTGTCCCATGCTTTTCTAAGGAGATTATACCAGCGGTGTGGGTTCAGTTGTGTTAGAAATGGGTGCATCTTAAAGCACGTGTATTCATCATTTAGAAGGGGTGTGTGTTTAGTGTGTCTCTCGTGTGATGATAGAAGGGTCCCAAAGTCCAATACCAAGTCCACTACCCGTTTGAACTCTGTCTGTATTGGAAATAGCAGACTGTAGCAGTATTAATTTGCTCCTCATACAGTACAGTATCCTGTATGCCACATTTACCACAATGTACCATGCACCATACCGGGCAGGGGCGTGACTAAACTCTACCAGCATCAGGAGTTGGCCCAATAGGAACTGATCCATTTTCTTTGCCCTGCAATCACTGCTTAGCAACTGTTGCTAGGTACTTTTTGAGATGCACAATTTCATGAAGACATGCTCCATGCATGAGCATGTGGGAACTGGGAGCTTTCCAAGCTCCAAGTGAGAAAAATCCATTTGAACATCCCTCCCACTCATCTTTACTATTCAGAAAGCTCTTCTTCAAGCAGCTCTTCAAGCAATCATCATTTCAACTGCTAATATCATATTCAAAATATATGCGAATTTCTCTTACTTCAACAGCTGCTTCTGGGTGAGAAGCAGGGGACTCCGAGCCCCCACGTGCCATGAATGCGGCAACAGATCTCGCTGTACACTGGAAAATACTGGCAGGGGTATTACATCATCTGGGTACCTTTGGCATCCTGCTGAAGCTCATGTTGGTCACAAACTGCATACTGCCAGCTGCTTTTGGCCAAAATCAATACACACAGCTTACAAGCAGTATGGTATTTTCGGACACAGCCCCTGATGTCCACTGATGTCCACTAGAAGTTTATTGAGATGTTACTATATACTATTGCTTTTTCTTCTGTTTAAACGTTCCCAAAGGTGTTGAGCTACAGCATTTTTCCTAAACACCTGCAAAAATAGATTTCTCTGTTATTTTCAATAGTGTGTTCTTGAAGAATGCATATATTACCTGATAAATTCGTTTTTAATAAATAATGAAATAAAACTGGTTTGGTGGTAGAGCCTCTTGGAGCCTGCTGAACATTGCAAAATTATCTAATAAGGACATACTATGATATCTTTTACAGGAATGTCTAAAAGAAAAAGGAAAACAGGATACCAAACTGGTGTTTTTGCCTCAGCAGGTGACCTCACGCATGATTACTTGGGCTGTCTGAGTGCCAGACGCCTTGGAATAATCAGATGAAATAATCCTGACCATTTCTGCCTGGCTTTTAATTAAGTCAGTAGAAAGTGGAGGGGGGGGGTTATCACAAAAACTGAACATATGTTCTTCAGGGCCACATGTGACAGCCAATTCCACTTTTAATGTTCATTTATATCCAATATACTGTAGGCCTTGTACTTGACAGCATTAAAGTATCACATCCAACCACATATTTCCAGTTTGCTCCGTAACATCTCTCTTATGGACCAGTCTACCAGCTGGTTATGTGAAAACTGTGGCTGAAAGAGGAACATTTTCTAGACTTTAGTCCATCATGGACAATGCTGGTTACCCACCTCTATGCTGTGGTTTAACTGAAAAGTACTTTTAGCCACAGACTCACCAGGATAAAGCGCTCCACTGGACGCCACAGAAAATCCTTCCATCCCACCACCATCAGACTCTACAACTCCTCCTTCTGTTCCACACAACAATCTGGGCAAGAACCTGCTACTTTCTTTCGCAATTTCTTATTGAATCATTAATGCAGCTGGTGGCCTGGTGGTTAGGGAGTTGACCCTGTTATTGGAAGGCTATGGGTTTGAATCCCATTACTGCCAGTGGCACCACTGAGGTACCTTTGAGCAAGGTACCATTCCAACACAATGCTCTCTGGTCCTGCCCAATGCTTTATTTGGTGAATGGGTTAAATGCAGAGGACAAATTTCACACTGTGGGCTGTGCTGTTTTCATGGTTGACGAAAGGTTCACTTTCACTTTGAACTCTGGACCTGGAGCCCCCTGGACTGCACATTTTAGTGTGTTGCTGATCTAATACAACCACTTCAACCTGGGAAATGCTTTTTAATGAGCTGATTAGTGGGATCAGGTGTGCTGGGTGCGGGGAACACACAAAAATGTCCTCAGGGGCTCCAGGACTAGGGCTGGGAATTGCAGTAGGCCATCATATACTAATCAGCAAAAGTCATGATGTTAGAACACTATTAGTTGCTCTTGTCTGTTCATTTCATATCCCTGCTCTTCTAGAAACCTCTAGAAATTTTTCTTTTTTTATTATGAGGCATATGCCGTGCATTTTTTCTTCAGTTCTAGGCTCACAGCTCTGTGTTGATTTATATTCCTTGGTGTTTATTCACAGACTTTCTTTTAACTTGAAAATAAAATCAGCTTGTCATTCTTTTATCCTTTATGGCCATCCATGATAACACATTGTGTTTAAATAAGCTTAAAACTGCTTAAATAAAGCCTCAAAAAAGTGTCAGGAATCTCAAAGAGTGTGCTACAATTCTGTTGGGGTTAAAAAATTCAAGCAACCCAAAACCAAAAATAATAAATCTTCAAGATAATAACTAGATTATAAATTTACCAATATAGTCAAATGGTGAGGACTAGAAATATCCATCCATTATCTGAATCGCCTTTCCCTAAACATTGGGCACACACACACGCACACACACACACACACACACACACACACACACACACACCCCCCTTTGGGCAATTTAACATCTCCTTTTTGGACTGTGGGAGGAAACCGGAGCACCAGGCACGTGGAGAACATGCAAATTCCAGCAGAAACACCCATTTTATCTAATATTTAGATTTTCAAAGCTTTGGGACCACTTGGAAATCTCCACCCCACCCCAATATCTCATGGAAAGACATTGAAAATGAAAGGCATTGAAAAATCAACAAACTGTGAGCTGACTGAAGTACAGAAGCAGCATTTTGACCCGAAGCTCCACAGCACTATCAAACAGAAGTGGTTTGCTGAGTCATGGTGGAGCTTTGTGTGAAAACAGGATAATTGTCTTGGAGCCATCATCAGGCCTCCAGAGCTTTAGCCACACACAGACGCACCAAGAGAGAAAGACTAAAGAAAAAGAGTGGCCTAAATGTGCAAAGGACTTATCTTTCTGCCCCAAAAAAGATTGTGTAATGCATCCAAGGCAAAAAGGTGAATGACAAACTCTCTGAAAAAACAATTCCATGTATTTTGGAGTTGAAAGATCTCTTTGGCCTGTTGGCTGACTGATGGGATACAGAGCTTGAGTGGCATGAATTGTAAACAGAGGTCTGGTGACGTAGGAACACCCAGAAGGGCAACAGACATTCAGAGAAACAGGAAGCAAAGCGAAAGAAAAGTAGAGATTTATAGCATCCAGCTTTCCTACAGGAACCCACCCCAACCAGCACGGATCAAGAGGTTTAATTGCCCTGCATTTCTAATAATGGGTCCTGAAGGAGGCTGCTGGCACACATCATCAAATATATACAGAAAAAAAACTCTGGTGTACCAAGCTTCTAAATATACACTACATGGACAAAAGTATTGAGACAAGAGCTTTAATGCCATTGCATTCAAATACATAGATTTTAACACAGAGTTGGTCCCGCCTTTGCAGCTAGAACAGCTTCCACTCTTCTTGGAAGGCTTTCCTCAAGATTTTGGAGTTTCTGTAAAATTTTATGCCCATTCATTTTGTAGAGCATTTATGAGGTCAGGCACTGATGTTGGACAATAAGTCCTGGCTCGCAATCTCCATTCCAGTTCATCCAGTGCTTCCAACTTTGTGTACGCATTTTGGCGAAGAACCTTTTCTATTCCAGCACGACTGTGCCCTAGTACATAAAGCAAGGTCCATAAAGGCAGAGTTGGATGAGTTTGGTGTGGAAGAACCTGACTGAACTCTATATTAAAGTCTATGTTCCTGTTGGTGTAATGGTTAGGAGTTTCAATACTTTTGTCCATATAGTGTGTGTGTTTGGTTTAGTATTTGAGTAATACAGGTTTTTTACTGCGCATGCAGCATAGAACCACAGAAATGATACCTAAAGAGAAGCTGATACTAAAAGAAGCTGATATTTTCCCTCATGCTACTCGTTTACAGTCGGATAGTTGTTAGTACACTTCAGCAGGTGGACTCAGATGGTGGAAACACTACATTCTAGAAGTAAGATTCTAGAACAAGCCTTTAATTAACTTAGGATCCTTACAATTATTCCAGCCACTGCATAAAGAACCACTGCAATGGATAGATTCATTCCAAAAGTCCTATACTAAATACAGAAACAGTTGTGGATACTTTTGGACATGCAGTGTAAAAAAGTTACTTTAGTGAATTCAGCTGTTTTTTTTACCCCCCACATGACCCTAAGGTCAGCATACCCAATGCCAAAGTGTTTTCCAGAGTTGTATAAAGCCCCTCAACGTCAGGCTGCAGAGCAGTGTAACTGCATACACTAGAGCAGCAATTCACAAAGTTGGGACCCCGGTCAGTATCCGGACCGAACTGCAAATAATCCCGGACCCAATCCACACATCACATTAGGAACGCATTGATTCAATGCAATTAAGTGTATGTTGGAATAAATTACTAGTTTTGTAAAATATAACATTTTAGATTTTTACGGCAATCCTGGCCTCAGATTAACTGAAGCGATGTTGTCAGGCGGCGCAAGTATGACGCAACGTTGGCGCGCTTCAATTCTCAGGCTTCGCATCCACATTAGCAAGTGCGCTAAGGCTAACGGGCATTTACGTGCAGTCCTGCGACATTATAAGAGTCACCGGAGAAGGAGGTGCTATGTCCCGTCGCCACTTTATTTGTTGAGGCATAAAAGTAATTAAGTTAATCAAGGTTATTGTTAAATCTTTTCATAAAACTACGGTGCATGTTACACTTTACTGTCAAAAATAAGAGCAGATTAGATTCACAAGCAAACAATTATAGGCAAACGGCGCCATTTCTTTTGGCTGGTTTTTGCAAGCAAATTTAATACAAGGGATTTGCTCATCACTTGTCATCCTGGACTTTTGATCTTATCTAGAAAATAGATTTGGACCTTTAAATACAAAGTTTGAGAACCCCTGCTCTAGAGTGGCGGCACTCCATCCAATATCTCAATACGCACAAACTGTTTCACACACCATGAACAATGAAGGACGCCTGTACCAATTATTACATCAAGTAAAACCAAAGTGGCCCCTTATAATCACGCATGATCACACCACAGCACACAGTGTGAACAGTGTAAAATTATTTCTCTACATTTCACCCATTCATCAAGTAAAGCAGTAGGCTCCCACCAGCGTGGGACACCTGGGGAGCAGTGTGAGGGGAGGGTATCTTGCTTAAGTGTACCTCAGTGATGACACCAGCAGTCCTGGGATTTGAACCCACGACCTTCTGATTGCAGAGATCCCTAACCACTAGGCCAACAGCTGCCCTGCACCTGATCACTATTATTTAAGATGATTACAGTTATTTTACTAGATTGCACTTGATTGCTTATTATATATTTGATTTCTCAACTCTATTTTGTCTGGCTGGCTTAGTCGGTAGAGCATTAAATGCTGGGTTGAGGGTTCAAGCCCCACATTGGACATCACGTGCACTTTTGGGGGCAGCCGGTGGCTTAGTGATTAGGGTGTTGCCACTGCATTCAGAAGGACATGGGTTCCAATCCCAGGGCTGCCAGTGGTACCACCGAGGTACCTTAAAGCAAGGTACCATCCCCACACACTGCTCCCCAGGCGCTGTGTCTCTGGCTGCCCGCTGCTTCACTTGGTGAATGGGTTAAATACAGAGAAAGAAGTTCACACTGTGGTGTCTGACTATAAGGGGCCACTTTACTATTGTGTTACAACAAGCAGAATCTGCATCTGGCATTTTTAGCTTAGAAAATAAATGTAAAAAAGTAAAAAGAACGGCAGCCTAAGAATGTAGTAGCAAGGAACGTTTGCTTATTTGTGTGCTTAGAAGCAACAGTCAATGACAGTGAAGGCCTAGATAACTGGCCAGCAAACAAATGCAAACAAAGGCCACTTTACTGGATAACCAACAAACTAGGCCTTGTTTCTTAACACACTTGTGCTTTTATTCGTTTTCTGTAAGGATTGTTGTCTACACGGCTGTGATGGGAATGAATAACAGGTTGTCTTGGCTATGTCTTCCCCATTTGAATACCACAGACACTTAAACATAGTGTCATATTTCTCTATAAAATTGATATTTAAATGTATTTTAAAGGTGAACATGATTTGTCCTATGATTTTTGTTTAAGATAGAAAGAAGCAGTCATTCACAGCGGTATTTGTGAAAAGATTGGTTCTGTAGAAACTTCTTCATAATGGTGGTGATGGGAGCCAGACGTCTGCAGATTAATACCTCTAGAAGTTATATTGCGGAAAATTATTTTACAAAATGATTATGAATGTGGTCCCTGAAAAAGTTTTAAAACTTGTTACTTGGAAAAGGAACAGCATATGTAGACTTAGAAGATCTGTAGAGCATCACTGGTCATTTTTGAGAGTTAATAAAGCGGCGGCTGGTGGCCTAGTGGTTAGGGAGTTGCCTCTGCAATCACAAGGTTGTGGGTTTGAATCCCCAGGACTGCTAGTGACACTGAGGTACCCTTGAGTAAGTTCCTGCAGACACTGCTCCCCGGGTGCCCCTCGTTGGTGGCAGCCCACTGCTTCACTTGGTGAATGGGTTAAATGCAGAGAAATAACTTTACTTTATACTTGCATTTTGACATTTAGACCACGGTGAGTCACTATCACCACCATAAGGTTCTCTGTAGTGAACCATTTCACACCACACTACTCTGAATGGGTGGAATTCCCCTTTAAATGAAACATAGTATGCCAGGTATTGTTCCGATATCAGCATCAAGTAATGACACACAATTATGATAAAGGTAGAGACTGCATGGAGTAAAACTTTAGTCCCCTCTAGTGGCTGGTGCAGAAAGAGCAACACTGAAAGGTTTCATAGACACAGCGCGTTTGTGTGTGTGCGTGCGTGCATGCGTGCGTGCGTCATGCAGGCCAAAGTGAATGTCAGTCGTCAGAAGTGTTACACTTCAGCTCTTTCTCTGGCAGGGAGCCAACCAATCAGATTAAAAGCCAATCGATTCATAGCATGCCAACCACGTCAGCACACCCCGGGGGCCTAAAAGGTCCAAAAGGTCACAAGCATCTGTTTCCAGTATCCAATAAATCGTTAAGAATCAGCAATAGCACGCTAACCCTAAATCAGTCGGTTACGCACGTGGAGTGAAGTGACGAAATGTCCGTCTGTTACATTTCTCTGGGCAGATGCTGCACAATCCAGTCTGTTCCTGGTTTTTATACACACAATGCCAGGCCATGTTTTTATGTTGAATTTTTCCTAACATATTTTATTCAGCAAATACACAGCAACTGCTTATTAAAATATGCAAACGTGTGTTATATGCAGAGTGTTTCTTTTCAGTTAGAAAATCAACAAAACCGTCATTTAAGATAAGATAAGATAAGTTAAACCTTTATTAGGCCCACAAGTGGGAAATTCGATTTAGTAATGGCAAAGAGTGGACAGCACAAAGTTAACAAAATAAAATAAAATAAAATAAAAATAGGCCAAAGTACTATGTAGAAAAAAAAAAAAAATCGTATTAAATAAAAATAAAAACTCTCTCAAAATGATACAAAATATACATGTATGTAAAACTGTATGTAAACTGTAAGCAGAAGAAACATTCCACTTAGTAAATTGCACTTAGTAATAACATTGCACATGAGACAAATTAGCGAAAGCTACCCTGTGTATTGGTGTGTGATGGATGAGTGTGTGTGTCAGCAAAGTCTCTGTTGTACAGTCTGACAGCGGTTGGAAGAGGTTTGATCCAGGCACCCAAACTTATGCAAACGACTGAATGCCAAGCTTATATCTGGACTTTGACATTTGTGCTACATTTAGCTAAAACAACATTTAATAGGTTGCAGGTAATAAAGCATTTCAAAATCAGAGCACCTGAAACACCACATTCAGATTAAAGCATTTTCTCACTCCTAATTATGAATGTGTATGTATGCTTGTGTGTAATGTACCCGTTTGTGTAACCAATGAGTAGAATTTATTCAGTTTACTACCAAATCCAAATGTATTTAAAACATACTGGACTGAAGTTCATTTCCCTTTCTCATCATGTAAGGCAAGAATAAAAGATTAAATTGATAAATAAAACAAACAAACAAAAAATAATTTACCAATCGGTATTCAGTATCACATTCATCTACCCTTATGAACACATGAACGTCTAAATTTTCAGTGCTTACATTGGCAAACGCATTAGAGAGATTGTTTTACCCGAGGCTGAAAAAATTAATCATAGTAGTTATGTGTAGTGAGCAATATGATCTGCGCGTCCTCCTTCACAGTTCAGGTTCAGCCCTTGAACCAGGAGAATGAGAAAGACCCCAAAAGACGAAGAGAGAAGAGAGAAACAGTCTCAAATATATCCTTTAACAGAGCAAGAGAAAAATCTTAGTGCTGGCCATTATATATAAGCTCTTTAGATGTTTGTGTGAAGGGAGGAATGGGCAGTGCGCACACGCACGCACATGCACACGCGCACACACACGCGCACAGGCAGTGCTGGGAGTACCATGACAACCAGCCGCTGTAGCGTTGCCTCTTTTTTATGACACTATCAATTTTTAAAAGACCAATACTCACAAAAATATTATAAATATATTAACTATCACTTGCGGTTTTATGATTACACATCATTCTGTTATTTATTTATTTTTATTTATTCTTGTTTGCTTCTTTGATTTTGTAAGGTGCCTTAAAAGGCGCAGTTAAATAAAATTTATTATATTTTTAATTTTTTTATTTATTTATTTTTTTGTGATGATCATGTAACCCTAATCGCGCACTGGAAGTTAAGGGCAGTAGCGGTTACACTGACCGGTGAATTGAATACCATTCATTATCTTGTTTCAGTAGCACCAGCCAAGGATATATCTGTTATCTCAATTCAATTCACTTCACTTGTATTAATACAGTCGACCCCCGAAATTCGTGGTTGCTACATTCCAAGAACACCCGTGAATTGTGAAAAATTTAGTGATGTGGTTAAAAAAATGCCTAATGACGCGGGAATGCTGGACTGCATCTGCCAGAGAAGCGTCACAGGGCAGCAGCCAATCAGCAGGAAGGAGAAATGAATAACAAGACTCTCAGATTGGCTACTTTCAAACCTCCCGCCTTCTCTCGACAGTACTAACAAATTTACTCAGTTATATTTTACAAGGAAATTTAGCGGCATTTATGTTCATATTTGTTACAAAATTAGTAAATTATATTTTTTCTTAATTTAGCACTAAAAGGCATGAAAAATTATATATTGCCACTAAAAAAAGCAAAAAAAAAAAAAGAAGAAAAAAGCGAAGGATATTTGCGGTTTCTGCGAATTTGTGGGCTTTCTGTGAAGAATTATTAGTTCGAGTTCGGTTCTAAGAAAAAAAAAATCGTGAACAGCCGAGTGCTTGAACTCTGAACCGCGGGGGAACGCTGTATAGCGCATTTTACAACCAATGTTGTCACAAAGCAGCTTTACCGAATCCAGGGTGAACAGTTTGATAGTGCTGCTGAAGTGTTAGAAGCGGAAAAATAGGCAAGTGTAAGTATCTGAGCGACTCTTGCAAAGGCCAAACTTTCAAGGTTAGACGACTGGGTCAGAGCATCTCCAAAACGCCAGGTCTTACGTGGTGGTCCTGGTAAGCAGTGATTAGTACCTACTAAAAGTGGACCAAGGAATGACAACTGCTGAACTAAAAGAACTATACTGGCTCAAATTGGTGAAAGAGTTTAGGATGGCTATGATAGAAAGGTGTTCGAACAAACAGGGCATCACCACTTGCTGTGTATGATGCTGTGTAGATGCATACCAGTCAGATTACCCACGCTACCCCTGTCCACCACTGAAAGCATCTCCAGGGCGCATGTGAATACCACAACTGGACCTTTAAGCAATGGAAGAAGGTGGCCTGGTCTAAGGACCAACATTTACATCATGTGGATAGCAGGGTGCGTGTGTTAACTATGCTCTATCCCTTCTTCTCTGGTCATTTTAGGACCATAATCCCACTCTTAAGCTTGGCTGGATATTTAATGGACCACTCACGACCTAGCAGTGATCCTGAGGGGTGTAAACCCCTTGCAACACTGCTGTCTGATGCAATCATATCCGCACCACAAACATCAACACGTCTGAGCTGAAAATGATCCATCACCCAAAATAATCTGGCCAACAGTGGTCCTAAAACAATGATGGATGGGGCAGAGAGTGGCTGATAAATTTTGCATGACGACAGATGGGCTGGACCTGTAGGACTGGTGAAGCTTACAAAGAGGCCAGTGAGTGCAAGTACATGGTAGGTGTTTCTAATAAAGTGGCCAGAATGCTTATGCTTTGGGAATTATACTCTACATTTAGCTACAAATTTTTAAAAGAAAGCCTATTTCTTGCATTTTTTTTCTCCACATGTATGACAACCACGTGAGCTAATAAAAAATGATAAAGGGATAAAGAGGGTCTGTTTGGTTACTGTACCTTTAAGACTGAAATATGTAGGCCTCAATGACATATGACATCATATAATTTCACATGAAAAAGGGGAGTTAGCTGTAGGCAGAATAGGTGGTTATATGCGAAGATGTTGGGTTTATGTGACATCACAAAATCAATTAATTCAGCACAGGCCTTGTTTTTGCAGCTTAGCTACATAAATAGACCATAGACTGGGGGGTAAATGGTACACTAAACAATAGCAGTGCTTATGCAGTAGTTTAAACCCTTATTTATTTTCAAAAAGCAAAAAAATGTGATCAAATAATAATTTAAAAAAATAATTTAAAAATTGCCCTACTATATTTCATTTGTCAGTGCTGTTAAACTGCAGTGTGAAACACTGCAGCATGCATTACTGATGCTCTTCTGATTCGGTACAGCAAGATTTAACAGAGTGGGCACGATGCCACAGGGAGCCTTCTTATGTAGAGAAGAAACAGCCTCAAGTGCAGATCCACTGCATTTTTAAAGCAGGTTTGGAAGTTGCACTATGCAATGCTTTTATTGGGTTATTTATAGAAGCTGACTAGCAGCATTCGATGAATATTTGATGCTGTAATGGGAGAGTTTTGCACACTACAGTACCGAAGTATCAGGATTCTACTGCATGAAGTTATTAACATGAAGGACCATATAAAATTTCAAGGAAACAATGTCAGCAAAAAGTTGTATAAATACATGATATGTTATATGGACAAAAGTATAGGGATGCCTGACCATTACACCAACAGAGATTTTATTGACATTGTATTCAAATACATAGACTTTAATATGGAGTTGCTCCCCCCTTTACAGCTATAACAGCTTCCACTCTTCTTGGAAGGCTTTCCACAGGAGTTTGGAGTTTCAGTGGATAATTTGTGTCCATTCATTCTGTAGCGCATTTATGAGGTCAGACACTGATGTTGGACGAGAAGGCCTGGCTCACAATCTCCGTTCCAGTTCATCCCAAGGGTGCTGGATGGGGTTCAGGTCAGGGCTCCTCCAGCAATGTCTTTATGAAGCTCGATTTGTGCACTGGGACACAGTCATGCTGGAATAGAAAAGGGTCTTCCACAAACTGTGTCCACAAAGCTGGAAGCATAGCGTTATCCAAAATGTCTTGGTCTGCTGAAAAATTAAGATTGTCCTTCACTGGAAGTAAGGGGCTCAAGCTCTAAAAAAACGGTGTGTCCCAATACCCATATAGTGTATTATAAAAACCAAAACTTTGTAAGAGAAGAATTATTCTTCCTAATGTTAACGTGTATTAATTAAAATTCCACACACAAACACAAGAGAACCAAGGAAAACCCCACTGTTGATTATACGGGAGCTAACAGAAGGCTTAGAAGAGAGAGAGAGAGAGAGAGAGAGAGCTTAGTAACAGTGTAGAATGATCTCTTGCAACAGTGATGCTCCTCTGAATGTAAACCATGAGTTGTAAGGGAGTACATGTTCTTCTCCACGGACACTGCTGGAGATAAAACGAGTGCTGGAGGAGGGAGCAAGAAAATAAGGAGGAAGAAAAAAGAAAGCAAGATAGGAAAAGCTGGAAACAAGGACAAAAGGATAGAGGGCCAGCAAGAAGGTGCAGATGGAGGAAAAAGGGCTTTTGATAGATGATTCACTCGGTTTGGATGCAGTTTCTTCATGATAACGTGCATGGCGTGGGGTGGGGGCTGGTGAATGAGATGAGAGAGAAAGAGAAAAGGATCAAGAGAAGGAGAGGGTGAGGGTGAGAGAAAGAGAGAGAGAGAGAGAGAGAGAGAGAGAGAGAGAGAGAGAGACATAGATTAAATAGGAAATCTCCTGTCATCACTTGGAGATGCAGCTAAAGAACAGCTTGTCCTTCACATGACCGGAGGCCTCACTACACTCATTTCATCACACCATTAATGTGATGCACCAAAGTGCAATGCACCAAAAGCTATAGTATATATAATGTATTATGTGTATGGTATATGTGTGTGTGTGTGTGTGTGTGTGTGTGTGTGTGTGTGTGTGTGTGTGTGTGTGTGTGTGTGTGTGTGTGT
>JBBJLS010016075.1:0-35869 GCA_037577275.1 Bryconaethiops microstoma
TTGTAGAATCAATCACAGCATAGTAGAAATATTCAGATTCAGATGTGTATGCTGGTTCCATATGAGTGAAATGTGTAAGACAGTTTCTGTATTGGTGTCACATATTCAATTACATGGAACTGATTCACATTTGAATTCAACGGTCCAGAACTTTACTGTTTAAGTGGAGCTGCTGAATAATGAGCCCAGAACTTTGAAGGGTTAACGCTACAGTGCTGCTGTGCGTTGCTCTCCATCTATTTTCTCCTTCCTCATTCTGTCTCTGGGTTGTGACGGCCCGGTGATGAATTTTCCATTCCTGCCCGCAGGCGGAGAGGAAGGCCTCGCTGCACCTGAAGTTTCTGGAAGACTTGAGCATGAAGACACCAGACTTTCCTGTCCCCCTGCGTCCGCACACCGTGTGGGAGGGCATGGCGGTCAAACTCTCCTGCACCGTTCAGGGCTGCCCAACCCCACGAGTCACCTGGTGAGGAATGTCTGAAAGGGCTCACTCATTTTTCATGTCTTTATCTATATTTACAAGCCCCGAGATGCATCAGTGGGCGGATGGCCTTGGGAACTTTGCTGGTGTTTTATGCTCTGAGTTTCAGGCCGCTAGTACCGAGTATCGGGACCCATCTTGGGGCCAATTTTGTTCCCAGCATTTCCCAAATACCTCTTCTGCATCATTGCCCTTGATTAAACTTACCTTGCAGAAATGTTCAAAACTGATGAGGAAACATTTCATTTTTTGGGCTGGCATGGTGGTGCACAGCAAGAAGGTCCTGCTTTCAATTCCTGGCTGGGCGGCCGAGGGTTAGTTCACAATGGAGTTCATAATGTATGTTCTCCCCATGTCCAGATGGGTTTTCTTCAGGTTCTTCAGGTTCCTCCCACAGTCTAAAGATAAGCATGAATTTGGGGATGCTAAATTGCACCCTAGGCATTTACATTTACTAGATGCTTTCATCCAAAGCGACTTCCATTCCCTAACTACAGGGGACAGTCTCCCAGGAGCAATTTGGGGTTAAGGGTCTTGCTCAGGAACCCAGTGGTGGCATGCTGATGGTAGGATTCAAACCCATGACCTCTTGGTCCAGAGGCAAGTATCCTACCCACCAGACCACCACCACCCGGTACCTTGCTCACGGGCAGTGCCATTAACATTGCTAAGTTAGCAGAGTGGCTCAACTTCTGGCTTCAAAGGAAAATAATCACAGGAGCAGCTGGGCTTCAGCTGACCATTAATACATTGTTGTATTAATACTGGAGATATGTTGAACTGCAGCGAAACACTTATAATTAAAGTAAAGTAGCCCCTTTGTCATGCGTGAACACACCACAGCACTGCACGCAGTGTGAAATTCTTTCTCTGCATTTAACTCTTTCACCAAGTGAAGCAGTGAAGCGGCCACCAGTGAGGGGTGCTTACTTAGCAGTGCGTGGGGACGGTACCTTGTGACAACACTAGCAGTGTTGGGATTCAAACACACAACCTTCTGATTGCAAGGAAAACTCTCTAACCACTAGGCCACCAGCTGCCCATGGATTATGGATTAATATTAAAAGTAAAGAATATTTTAAGGGTGATTTTGAATATTAGTACTGCAGTTCTTATTACATTGAATAGCCTGTAAAATAGTGTTTAGACAAAAATTGTCACTTTTTTTGTTTAAATTTAATGTGTGGGGAAAATGAAGACAAAAACAGGAAATATTTGATCTGATTGGGCTTTTTGCTGCACAGTCATGGATTCTCAGGCAAGAATGGCTGCAAGTAGACCCACCTTTGGTACGGCAATAGTGAATGTAGTTTCTGCGAGAGACTGTTGTTACTATACCACACTCAAATAGACAGTGTGTACATTAACCATGCTGGATCAACTGGGAGATATGAAGATACGCTGGGAGGATCATAGTTTCATGAGGAGTTTTACCCCTTCTATAAGATCTCAGTATGACCTGGGTTTGAGTGTGGTGTGTTCTCCTGGCAGGTATAAAGACAACATTCCCCTGAGAGTGTCCTCACAACCCTGGAGCTACACTCTAGTGCAGAAGTTTGGCCTCAACACCCTGGAGATCAGGAGGTGATGAAACTCTGAAACTTGCCTTGCTTCTAAAACTTTTAAATCAAGTCAACATAGATCATGACCTTCAGGTGCTGGTTGCTCCAACAGGATTTATCTTCACTAAACTCACTCAGAAAGTTATAAACTAGAATAACCACAGGCCTGCACGTCATATTCATATTTCACTTTCGCATGAGAAAACTGGGCAAATGTCTGGAATTTCTGTTAGACTGATTTGAAGGGCCTGTGTCACAGAAAACAGAACTGCAATTGCTTTAAAAAAACAAACACATACTATTGTAAATCTACACACCAGCACACATCTACACACCTTCACACACCAACGTACATCTACACACCTTCACACACCAACGTACATCTACACACCTTCACACAAACCATCATACATCTACACACCTTCACACACACCATCATACACCTACACACCTTCACACACACACATCATACATCTACACACCTTCACACACACCATCATACATCTACACACCTTCACACACACCATCATACATCTACACACCTTCACACACACCATCATACATCTGCACACCTTCACACACACCATCACACATCTACGTATCTTCACACACACACACCATCTACACATGTTATATCCAAGTTTATTAGATCTATGTTGCAAAGTTTGATTTGTATTGATCTTATAAGACTGCTGAAATGGCGCAGTGTTGTATAAATCATTAGACTCTGTTCCTTTTTCCATTTGAGTGATGTTTAGTTATCTTCTCCCTGAGAACTTTAGGAAGCTCCTTCACGTTCACGATGATTAGTGAAATCTTGAAAGCCAACAGCAACATCTTTTATAATGCCACCAAGTCTAATCTAAATGAAAGCATTTTTTATACGCAGAACCTGATTTTTATCCTTACGCATATAAAAATTAAAATAGTGTCTGAATACCTTTCCCTATGTTTTTTAACAACCATTTTCCATGCTTATAAATATGTAACTTTGTGTCTGTTTATAAGTACAAAGTCAAAAAGACATTGTGTATACATCTGCAAGAGAAATATACACTAGATATATATTAAAATACCAAACCAAAATGTCAGAATATTTGTTTCCCTTCATTCTAATACATAAACACATATTTTTCACATGTGAATTTTGCTTGATGATTACACTGTTCTACTGAAGCATAAACAGCATCATCTTTTATTCTATAAACATGCCTTTTTTCTTTCAGCAGTGCTGTTGTGGAACAAGGGAAAGAAAAAGGGAAAAATGTGCTAATCGGATTGGAGAAAGTTAACACAATTGTGCTCACAGTGTGTGGTCCCAACAAAGAGCCCTTTGTTAATAAACACAGGAATCGCCTCTGTCCATCTTTCAGCTACACTGCCACAAGCGACTCTGGCTCAGTTTGAAACAGTTAAAATAAGCCATTTATGGGCATAAAAGCCATACCAAAATATGAAGAAAATCCTCACATGTAGAGAACAACACAATGACTGAAATTGAACTGACAGATGGCCCTGGCCGAGTGCTGACCCCTGCTATCCCTGTTTTAAATTAAATGTAGTGTAATTGCTCAATGTAGCTGTGGAACGAATGAACCTGTTTTGAATGGAATATAATCACTTTTCTACCTGGATTGTGAACAGAAGAGCCCTTTTCGGGTGATTAATGCTAGTCTTGTCATGCGGGCCTCTCATCAGTTGTCTAATGCTACTCCTTCTGCTTCTGAGGGTGGAGAATGACATCATTGCTCATGTTATTGGACAGCAGCCCTGCTTTCACCATACGTGGTCCTGACAGGGGTCGGTTTCTGAAATCCTGCAGTGGACAATCTTCCTCTCTTTCCAATGATTTCTACATCTTCCTGACTTTCTTTTGCTCTCTCTCTGACACAATGCCCTGCCCTGCTCAATGACAGGATGCTAATGGTGCCATATGTGGCTTTAACATGCTTAAACTCCAGCTGGGCCACCACGATTACTCGATTACAAATAGCACTGGTACAAATGTTTTATCAGTTTTAATGAATCACCGGTTGTTCGTTAACAGATTGCAGGATGATGTTGCATTTTTTCTTTTTTAGTAAGAAACAGAGCCTGCTGGATTTACAGTACAACATTAACAGTACTTTGCTAACACCAGAGAAAACCCTTTCAGTTATTTCATTTTCAGTCAAAACAGCCATTAGGTACAAGTTATTCATTTTCAGCAGATGTCCAGATGTCCCAAATATCAGATTCGGTTGTTCTAGTTAGTAATGTAGCCAAAACCGAAATCTGAGGTTCTACCTGTGATGTGATTTGAACAACTCTGTGTTCAATGTCAGATGTTACAGGTACACAGATATGCACCCATTTCAGTTTGTAGCTTCCCATCGCTAATGGGTCATGGGGTTCTGATCAAGGTTAAATCTGCTAATTCTAAGCAGATCACATTTAGATACAAATGTGGTGTAAAAGATGAATGATATATAAAGTATCTTTAACAATCTTTGACTAAGGTGATGCAAGGTTTGTTTTTGTTTAATCCGTTTTTATGAGTTGGGCTGATAAATCAACAAAATAAACAGTAGATGGTTAAATTACTATTATAATCAATAATAACATCCATTTGCTCCAATGAACAATTGTTTCTCTCATCTCAGCTCAGCTCTGCTATAGCTCTCCTTCAACATGGACTTTTGGATAAACGGCAGAGCTATTACCCCAAACACAGAGTTGTTAACTATGTATAACTGCATGCTACACCACTGCATAATCCCAAGACCCTGGAGATGGAGAGAAACTGCCCTGTACATTCATACTTCGAAATAAGTAACCAAACTTCCTCCTCTTACACTGATGTGACACTGTTTTGCATTTTTCAATAATGAACATGGCTGGTTGAAGGTCAGTGTATAAACAGTAGATTAGTGCATAATGATGTGGGAAAAAAAATCGATTCTCACATACTAATCAATACTAAAATTTAGTATCAAGTTTGATATCAATTAGCACTGGTATCAATACTTAAATGCCAACAATTTTCAACAGGCATTGCAGCGGGCAGCCCCTCCCCCGGCTACTTGAAGGACCCAGTGTTTACATGACAGCCGGCTTGGGACTCATTTAAAGGTGCGTGCCACTTTTTTTTTTTCTTCTACAGAGAGCCAGGGTGAGAGCCTCGGGCCTCCAAAGCCCCAAAGCTCCCCCAGCCCACGGGGGTCCGGAGTTATTAGCCCAAATCTTTCCTCCATTGTTCTCTACAGAGGGCGGGGAAAAAAAGCGTCATGCACCTTTAAATGCGCTGCCAAGTTCTGAGCCGGCTAAAACAGAGCATTTTGCCCCGTAGCTCGGCCGGGGAAAAACTTAGCGCCGTGAAATTTTACAGGGACCCTCAGCTCCCTGAGACCTATCGAACGAGGCCGGTAGCGAAGCTCTCCTTCCCAGAGAACCGGTGCGGCGGTCCCTTGAGAACACTCTAAATTATTTATTAAAAAGTTCCTGTGTTTGTTTTTTCTTCCCCTGTAGTATCGAAAATAGTATCGCGTATCGAGCACTATCCTTAGTATCAGTATCGAGTTTGAAATTTCAGTATTGTGACATGCCTATTAGTGCATTATTGTCATTGTAATATTAAACAGTGTCTTTTAAAAGCGAAGTTTAACTCTTGTCAGAGTTCCATCAATGAATGGAGCAGTGATGAAGGTTTAAAGCTGCTAAGAAATGAAGCACCAGCTAAACCTACATCATGCTGGCTGAATATGTTTATCTGGACAGCAGCTCGCCCACACACTCTCTTTTATTATTGGGAATAAACACAACTGAGAGCACACTAGTGAGCAATAAGGAGACTGCACCTGGAGTTAGAACTGATAAGACAGAAATGAGGTCGAACAAACTGTTCAAAGCGTGGTTGTTTCGTATTCGTTCGATATTTTCAATATATGTTCACAGTAACTGAACATTACAGTAAATATCAACTCCAGCACAGTGACAGTAAGGAAGGTGCATGAGAACCACTGACCAGGAAGGACACAAAACTCGCTCCAAAGCTCATCAATGGACTCTGGGTCCTGCAGAGAGATAACAGAACATGAAATAAGAAGTGGGTATGCTTTTTTGTTAATTCTTTTCCCCCATTTATTATGTTACTATGCATTCCTATGACCTGTAAAAACAGTAAAAATCATGACAAAGCAGAAATCAGAGTGTATAGCTTAAAATATGCTACTCTACAGATGGAGCAAGGCAGCAAAGATCACATATAGTTGGAAGTAGACATTGCAGGTGAGGAGTGACCATATGCTGCACAAAAACTGCAGTCTAAACAGCCTGCACAGGTTTGGAGCTTTCTGTAAGCGGACCAGTTTCGCCAGACCATTTTGCTAGAGCCAAAATTAGGAAGAACCTACGTTACATTGTTGCTCATAATTAACTGACAGATGGGCCTCGACCCCTCCTTTTCATCTGGCATCCTTGTTCTGAATGAATGTAATGTACTCACCCTGCGGGATTGTTTGCTCAACAAATGAACCGTTTCTGTTGATTAACATGTACACTCTCTGATGATCAGCCTTGCTAATCCAATTAGCCTTGTTATCTAATTAGCCTTGTTATCTAATGCTACAACTGTTCTTCAGCTGGAATCACTGTTTTGAGTTTGATGCAACCATTCTAAACACTGTATTTTGTGAACTAATGGAATACTCATTTACAAATGTAGATATTTAGCATTTCTGTTGATTATTCTTGCCTTAAGGACCTCTCTCTTGCTCGAGTATGTATTGCTAAACGAATACATGCACTGCAAGCCTTTGAATGTATTATTGCTATTTAACTGAGGTGTGCATGGCTGGGATCTCTGTACTGAGCTTAATACAACCACTGTTTGGTGTATATGGGAGACAAATGGAATCCTGAACGAGTATTTAGCATTTCTGTTGATTAGTCTTGCGTTCTCTCCCTCTCTAAGGCATGTAATCCTAAAGGAACTCCTGAAAGTCTCCGAATCAATTTGCTGTACTGAGATTAATACACCACTATTTGGTGCAAACAGAACCCTCATCTACTATTTTAGCATGTTTCTGAGTTTTGCGTTAAGGACCTCTCTCTTCCTCAGGTATGTTATAATAAATGAATGCAGGCACTGCAAACCTCTGGATGTATTATTGTTATTTATCTAAGATGTGCAGGGCAGGGATCCCTGTATTGAGCTAAATACAACCACTGTTTGGTGCATGTGGGGGACAAATAGAATCCTCATGTAGTATTGAGCATTTTGTTGATTAGTCTTCTCTTATGCATCACTCTCCTCATCAGAGATGTAATATTAAATGAATACATGCCCTACAAGCCTGTTACTGTATTATTGCTGTTTAACTGAGCCACTATTTGTTTAATACAGCCACTATTTGATGCATAATGGAGACAAATGGAATCCTGATCTAGTACTTAGCATTTTTGCTATTTATTTCAGCTGTGCAGGATTGGGATCCCTGTGCTGAGCTTAAAACAATCACTGTTTGGTGTATTCGGTGTAAAAATGGAATCCTGATATAATATTTAGCATTTCTGTTAATAAGTCTTGTCTTATGAATCCCTCGCCTCATCATGGGATACTGAAAGTATACATGCACTACAAGCCTGTTAATGCATTACTGCTTCATAAGTGAGATGTGGATCCCTGTATTGAGCTAAAGGCAACCACTATCTGGTGCATGTGGAGGACTCAAGCATGTAATACTGAATGAATGTACGCATTCACAAGCCTGTGAATGTATCTTTGCTTTATAACTGAGATGAGAATCCCTGTATTGAGCTTAATACAACCACCGTTTGGTGTTTTTCAGTGCATAAATGTAATCGTGCTCTTGTATTTAGCGTGTCTGTTGATGGGCCTCCCTGATCCTCGGCGGGTTGTGAAACGCACGGCCATTCCTGCGTTTGTTTTGTTTTCTGTTTAACGACGAGACAGGGGTTTCCGTCGCTCGCATGTGAGCGCGCGCGTCCCGTTATTTGCCATTATTCCCCGAGGCCTCACCTGTATCTCCTGAAGAGCTCGTCGCTCTCCTTGAAGCCGTTGTTGAGCAGCATGTTGATGCCCTGGAAGGCGAGCTCCGCATCCTCCATGCTCTCCGCCTGGTCCCCCCCCTGCTGCTGCTGCTGCTGCTGCTCCTCGGGCCCGGCCATTGTGCTCGTGCTCCTGCACGCTCTTAAAAATGAAATGAGGAGCTCGCGCGTTTTGGAACGTATTATATCATCCAGCACGCTTCCCACTGCACGCGCGGCTCGTCTGGATTCCGCGCGCCCTCGGCTCCTTCATCCACCCAGACGCTCGGATGGCATCTCACTGGCCCTCTGCAGGTCCATCATGATCAGGTTATGGAGCTCTCAGACCACCACTGTGACCATCCTGCTAATGCAGGCCGAGGCACTCATGCGTTTCCTGCCGTAGTGCCGTGCAGCTGCAGACAGACACACAGACAGACAGACGCATCCAGTCCCTGTGGTCCTCAGTGTGGCACACACCCTCCGCACCCAGCTGTTAGAGGTGACGCTGCACACGGCCTTAAAGGGGAACTACCATACTGGACCGTCTCTGCATGGCTGTGATGTGAACATAATCATTCAGAGGGGACTGGTGAGTTTGGTGAAATGGTTTGTTATAGAAATGCACTGATTTACATACAGTGGTAATGAATGGAACCAGGTGTCACAGTCAATAGCACATATACAGTACTGTGCACAGGTCTTTGGAACCTGGAAACATCATATTTATAAACTGTTTAGATGAGTAGTGTGTTTTTCACATTAATATGACTAAATATGCAAAACAAAAATGAAATGGATACATACAAATAATGTGATGCAGTAAAGAGTGGTTTATGTACAGTATATCAATGTGGAAGTCCAGGATTGCTGTAGTTTCATCAGAAACCTGGTTTGACTCAATCAGTCCTTCATTAAATTAAATCAGGGGCTGCTGATGGAGTTTCACAAACCCATACAATGGTTGTAGGTGTGGTGGAGAAATCGAGATTACAGCGTTTTGCATAGGAGCCTAAGGCTTTTGCACGATTCTGTATGAAACTGTATTTACCATCCAACCCTACTAATGAATTGATACATGTCTTCTGAGTTTTTGGATGAAATTTTGATGCTGAAAACTGGTAAATCTGAAAAAAATGTTTTCTTTGGGGAATACTTTGCTACACAATGCCCTCTTAAAAATAAGTTTTAATAAGTCCTGTAGACTGAGCTTTTACAGACATGAAATAGTCCAGACGTCTGGTTCCATTCACCACCACTGTGAATTCTGATTCAGGGAGTTTCCTGAGAACAGAGAATTTTACATTAAATCACGTGGAGACGACTGTGTTGTCAACCATTTAATTATGCAGATTCTGAACAATCGGTGGAAATCCAACTTAACCTTTAATGCAAAGGATTCATTAAAGTGTGCCTCAGCAACAAATTTCCAGTCCAGGCTGCACCACTTTGAAATTAGAGCAAGAACATGAAGGTTGCATATGTTATATAAGTGTTATATTGTTAATAATCATTTAATATATCTGGAACCTTTTTCTCATTCTTGTTTTGTTCATTTTTCTGCTGCATGTGCACATGCATTCCACCCACTAACAGTTGTAGATAAGGGCATACATAAAGATTTGCATAAAGATTTGGTGGCGGTGGGGTCTTGCCACTGCAATAAACACTCAAGAGTAAAGCTATTAAAGTTATGGCTGATTTATCTCTCTTTTATAAACGAAATTAAATGACCATTTGTAATTATTATTTACTTTATCATTCAACCTGTTGGTTCAGGTCTTCGGTTCTTTTCGTTGTTTATCCAACGTCTTCACTAGCGCATGGTGTATAACATGACCAGAAGTATTTACATTTGTCTCATTTCTGAACTCTGATATCTTGCGCTCCAGTTTGTATTGGACTTTGCAGGTGTACACTGGTCGTATACTGCATAAAAAGTGCAGTGTAAACAAACTGCACAGGTTTTCAAGCTGACTAGGCTCTCCTACATGAGACGTTTGCGTTTTCACTTCATGAGGACACGATCCTATATCTTATTTTATGCACTTAATTATACGTACAGTCCGTGTCATTTATTCTTTTGTGTAGTTTTGTCAGTCTGGTCTGCTTGATTCAAAAGACCTGTTTTGAGAAATAGACACCACACCCAGAGAACGATAGAAAAAGAGAAAAAGACTGATGGAAAGGTGGAGTCTCACGGCCTCATGGAGAGAGTGACAGGAATGAGAGCGACAGAGACTGAGACAGGAGGAAATGAGAGAGAGAGAGAGAGAGAGAGAGAGAGGAGGAAATGAGAGAGAGAGAGAGAGAGAAAGAGAGGAGGAAAAGAGAGAGAGAGAGAGGAGGAGGAAATGAGAGAGAGAGAGAGAGAACGAGAGGAGGAAAAGAGAGAGAGAGAGAGAACGAGAGGAGGAAAAGAGAGAGAGAGAGAACGAGAGGAGGAAAAGAGAGAGAGAGAGGCCCAACATTAGACTAGTCTCTACAGAGCCCCACAGACACATTACTACACACAGCACATCACATAAATAAATTATGACAGACCCTTTCAGTCTGTGCTCACAGTATGTATATTTGCCCCTCAATCCAACTCGATTTACGCCAAGAGGAAGTGGAAATGGTGGTTTAAATAGCATGAATACATGAATCTTATGTTTATTCTGACAGTAGTACTGGAAATTTTGAGATGAACAGAAAAAAAATCATTTCAAATCACCATTTATACTTTTCAGTCTTTTTATTCCAAGGGCTGAATAGCATGGCAACAATTTGATTAGATCCATTTAAGCGTGTAAAAAAGAAAAATTCATTGCTATTGTTCACTAAGGCCTTTTCGTGGCCTCTCTTGATTCATCAGGATAACCGTATGTTGCAGAGTCCAAAATATTCTCATAAAAGGAACTCAGAACTGAGTTTGAGATCTTTGTTCCAGTTAGGTGTACCCCCATCCTGGGGCCTTCAGGCCTTCTCCTAGACTTCTGGACACTCGTTGGTGTTGACAGGGCCAAACAGGCTGGCAGACTGGAATGAAATAGCGGCCTGGTTGATCTGCATGTTCCTCACACAGCCCACGAAGGAGCTCCACACCGGAACTCTCTTATGCTTCTTCTCTGCATTGACAGTGAGAGAGAGCGGATATCCATTAACAAACTGCTGGAGTGTAGTCAATGTATCCACAGTGTGTCTGTAGTATGTATCCTGATCTTGACTGGGAAATAATCCTGAACTTAATTTGCATAGTTTTCATTTTAAACTAAATGTATTTGATCATCTAGAATGTTTGTTTGACATCTGAGGTTTGCTTCTTTCATTTTGCACTGCAGCTACAAGGCTAATGTGGCTAACAGGTAATGAAATATTAGGTCACAAAACGATTTCATACAAGTATTTGACAGGCTTTGAACTATGGTAGTGTGGTTTAGCACGTGTTGATTAGTAAAACGTGTCAAAACATTTAATAACGCAATGCAAGCACAAGCTGTATTCTAAGCATTGCAGCAAGGGGGCGCTACAGCAACTGCCAAGCCTGGCCAAACTGTCTTGTACCCCCTGTGGGCTTATATCTGGTTCATTTTGTTTCTAAACTTATAGCCAGCATGTTTACATTGTGTAAAATGCATGTCTAAATCACACACATTCACCTCACACTGTTAAAAACAAACTTCCTTATGGTGTTTTTGACACTGTATAGAAAAACCTAGTTTTATCTGTAAAATAAAAATGTCCTTAGGTCAAGCGAGAAGGGTGAGTGTTACCTGGGACTCCTCCGATGTAAAGTGTGTCGTGAACCTGGGAATAAGAAGCTACAGAAGGTCCGAATGCATGATTCGATTCTCGGCCCACCCTTAGCTTGATAACATTTCTGGATTTGGTCACTGTAGAGAAAGAACAGTGTATAATATACAGGCATTACGAAAGGAAACACTACTTAACGCCAGGGTTGCGCCCTTAATAATTATTTATGGCAGCTTCCAATTTTTTACAGCCAAATTGGCCTTTTTTTAAAAACCCTGAAACACTATGTGGGCTAAATACACACATGAAATGCACTAGCACAGTTCCAGTACTTTCTATAAGTCAAAATTACTACATAAATAACGTTATTTCAATTTATAACTGAAAAATCAACTGCTTTCATAACTAAAGGGGCAGCTGATGACCTAGTGGTTAGGGAGTTCACCCTGAGGTCAGAAGGTCATGAGTTCAAATCCCAGGACTGCTAGTGACACCACTGTGGTATCCTTGAAGTGAAGTGACCATTCTGTCATATGTGAACACACCACAATAGACAATGTTAAAAAGCACGAAATTTTTCCTCTGTATTTAACACATTCACCAAGTGAAGCAGCGGGCAGCCAGGAACACAGCACCCAGGGAGCAGTGCGTGGGGATGGTACCTTACTCAGTGTAACTCACAGGCGTTTAGCAGTCTCGGGATTCAAACCCACGACTTTCTGATCGCAGGGCGAAAGCCCTAACTACTAGGCCACCAGCTGCTCCAAGTCACCGCCCCTCATTGGTGGCAGCCCACTGCTTCACTTGGTGGGTTAAATGCAGAGAAAGAATTTCACACTGTTCACACTGTGTTCACTCCTGACTATAAGGGGCCACTTTAAAGTAGCAGATGTTCCTTTGAAAGTAAGAGGTAACTGAGGGATACCTACCTCACTCTTTTATCCCTTTAAATTATTACGAAATTGACAAAAATGGACTCTTGTTGCTCATATAGTTGGGCAACAATGTTTTTCGATCCCAGTTATATGGGCTAATTTGAGGAAATTGCACAGAAATTCCATACTTTATCCCATACAATTCAGCCAGTCAAATCCCTCACAATGAATATTACCAGACTTGGGTAAAAATGGAATCTAACTCAAGTAGGGCTTAGGAGTGAGAAAAACTCCAAACCCAGAGAACCTACGATGCTATTAGGCTTCACCTGTCACATGGTGGAAGGTGTGATCACACAGGGGTGATGGAAGAGTAACAGAAGTGCTGTAGTCCTCTGCTCCATCACTCATCTGCACCACCATCTACCACAACACAACCAGCATGGCTCAGTCAGACAAAAGCCTTTACCTTAATCACTCTTATCATTCAGACTACTAAAGATAAACATCTCTTTCACACCACATAAAACGACCTAGTACTGTTCATGAATGAAAATATTATAATGAATTAATATACCATGAATTCTAATTATCAGAATTAAATATACTGGAATTAGTGTTTCAGAATATTGTTTTGGGGTCTCCATGACTGTTCTGAAAAGGTAGATAACATCTTCCATACTAGCTGTGTATAGAAACAGTTTTTACATGAACCACATAGTAGAGTAAAGAAAGTGATGTTTCATTAAAGGCTTCTAATGAAAACAGAACAAAGACACATACAGTATAATAAACCTCAAAAACCCATGGAGAGACCCACCTTGGCCTTTTTCAGGAAGACACTGAAGCTGCGTCCATGATGACCCCTGCAGTGGACCAGCAAGCCTGTCGCATGTCTAGGACGAACTTCAAATGTCATCTTGAACTCAGCACCCAGTACAAAGTACTTTTCTGAAAATGAATAATAAAAATGAAAACAACAATGACAACAAATAATAATAATGATAATAATAAATGTATTTTTTACTGGTAATTCTATTCCCAATTATTTAAGTGATAGTTTAGAGATATTAATTATCATTATTTTAGTCAGACCTAAACATCTGAGAGAGACATCTTAACTGATGAACATGAGCTGTTAGCTCATATAATGTTATAATTTGTGGTAATGCAAGTCAGTGCAAAAGAACAGAAACAACTTTAAAAAAAAAAGAGTTTCAAACCTAAAACTAAATAAGAGTGACCGCCAGCAAAGTACGCTCCCTCCTCTGCTGCCCCATCGAAACATGGGGCTCCACCATGATTGACAGTCGGCTCTCCAACAAGAACTTCATAAAACCTGAGATCACGGATGCATCCCGTCACACTCCTCTTGGGGATGGGTTTCTGCTGGGGAGAAAGGAAATTACTATTATTATTATTATTATTATTATTATCATCATCATCTTCATGATCATCATTCTTTTTTTTTATTGGAATATTATACATTAGAAGTTGTAGTAGCAGTGTTCAGGTATGTGTATGTACTTGCCTGAATATTACTGACTGGCTGAACCTGTCCGGTCCCAATGTAGACAGGAGCCTGCAGCTCCAGAGAAATCCCTTCATCTGTCCTTAGCCATCCATCCTGCACCCGGAAGCCATCCACCACGAGGTGGAACGTATGGCGCTCAACATTAAACCTGATCTGCACAGATAATGAAACAACAAAGACCATCTCAGATCCCAGTCATGAGCATTTCACACAGCAGGGTGGCCACAGCAGTGAACAGTGTAGTGTTCTCCTTACTCTAACATGGTTAAACCCAGCCGTGAGATGAGTGAGCTGTCGGAGCAGGGAAAACATCCATGACTGGTGGGTTTGCTCTAGAGGGTTCCAATCCAATTTGAACTTACATTGATTTTTTGTAATGATGCTAGAGAACCTGATACACACACACACACACACACACACACACACACACATATATATATATATATAAAATAAATAGTTTGGCAAAAAAGTTTTTAATTTGCCGCCACAGATGTAGTTGATCAGCCAAGACATGTTTGGACTTTGGAGTTTGATTCTTTAGGTTAGAACTGGAGCCGTCAGGCGAATTAAGATCCAGCGGTAGAAGTCAACAGTCACCCAAATTGTTTCTGTAAAAGTACATCATCAATACCTCTCTCAGCTCATTCAGACTCATCCAGCTCTTCATTGCAGACGTGGTTTAGGACACAGTATGACTTACTGTGAGCTATAAAAATGAACAAAACCTGACTGCTACAGGCAGCCGTTTCAGACGAACCCGGGGCTGGTATTCACAAAGCAAAGTTGCAAGGAGAACTGACCCTGGATCAGATTCATTTTCACACTGAGATGATGTGAAAACAGACCCTGCTGTATGAATGAGCTGCCCTCAGAATTGCCCCACATGGGTTTTATGGCTCACATTAAGTCAAACTGACCTAATCCACATCTACATGTATCAAGTTTTTGGATGTGTTTACAGAAAAGAGGCAACGTAAGCCTCGTAGCTGCAGTAAACATGAGGCATTCCCTTAAAAATAACTGAATAATAGGTCTTATGACTGATAATTAGGTAATAAGCCTGCTCAGAGTTTTTACAGCAGCGTACATTGTGCCAGTCGCCGTTATTTATCTTCTTTTGATAGTAGATCAGTCCTCCTTCCCCGACGGAGAGCTTGACCTTGCCATTGGCCAGGAACAAGACCACACGAGACACACCCTGTTTGTCTGCGATGTGGAGCAGCAGACCACTGGCCGACTTGGTCCTCACGTCCAGGGAGAAATGGGGTCTGGGAGACACAAAACCCTTGTTTATTCTAGCGGAATATAATAATAATAATAAAAAAGTGACCATTTTGTCATACGGGAACACATCACACAGTGTGAACAGCACAAAATGTGGGCAGCCGGGAACACAGCACCCAGGTAGCAGTGTGTGGGGACGGTACCTTACTCAAGGGAACCTCAATGGTACAACTAGCAGTCTTGGGAATTGAACTCAAAACTCACTCCCTAACCACGACGCCACCAACAGCCCTAGTACTCTGTGCACCATTTCAATTGTGATATACACATCATATGTGTTGTTACATGCACTGTTTATGGCATACAGTTGAATGAAGTGGACGAGTGCAGAACATTTCTCACCTGAAATTGAGCTCATCTGAGGGTATGGTGTACTGCAGCTGAGTCCCGGCGCTGAGGTGGTACGCCTGGATCAGGCCAGCTGGCTTGTCACAGTCTTGCAGTGGGGAATCCTTTTACAGTAGAAGAAGTAAAATGCTGTATACAATTTATAAAGATTACACTGTCAACATCTACTTGACTGCATTTATTATAGTAGTACTATGTCTGACATTTATATCTTTTTGTTGTCTATTCAATCCACAGACCCACTGAGGATGGCTCAAAATGAATGAGTAAAACATAGAAGCACGTATATACTGTAAACTTTACAGTAAATTGAGTTACTAGTAATCTACTATTATCATACTAAACTATAAGATGTCTGTCATTTTACAGCAGTAAAATTCCAGTCTATATTGCAAGCACACACGGTGCTCACGTGTATATACAGTAATGGTATAAAATTTGTATGAAAGTGTAGAACTATAGTAAAAACTAGCGCATGTACATACAGTTTAAACTCGCACTCAGTCTCCTATCCAGTGATGCTGGATATGTATATATAATATTTAAAGAAAACTACCATATTCAAATTACTGGGAAGTCTGGAACAGTTCATTTTTACTAGAACTTATTGTAAATTGCAATGTAAACACCTGGGGGTGTACGTCCACTCCCAGGATATAATACAATGTGAAAAAAAAAAACAGTGCTTATGTATTGTATGTTACATTACATTTCATTCAAAGTGATTTACAATCTGAGGAAACACTCAAGTGTTAGGAATCTTTATGTAGGAGTGGTGCAAGAAGATAGATGGTACATCAGGAGAGTCTTTAGGAGGTTTCTGTATATATTTGTTGTGTCACTACAGTGCAGATGATCAGACCAATACAGCTTTTCTATTAAACTGAAATACCTTCATGACATTCGGCCACTTAACTGTCCCTCTGCGTCTGAGGCTGCTTTTCAGAGGGATGGGCAGAGGAGGGCGCTGTAAGTTACATGATCCTAAAGACACGAATTCAGTCTGATTGAAACTGCTCAGGTCGGCTGGGATGTAAGTGTCCTCTAGTCTAAACACACAGAGATGGGAACATGTTACAGTCTCCTGTAGAGCCCTGCTGTGTCATGGCTTATTAACAAAAATAATGCATGGCCATAATTAACAATGAACAATTAAGGTGTGAGAATGGGATTGTAAGGTTGAGGTCGTGACTTAGTGGGTACAACTTACTAAATCATTGCCACGACATAATTATCTTGGTCTTAGGCCTTAGTAAGTCATGGCTATGCCTTAACTATCCTGTTTCCTCATTTTTATTAAGAAGGGATGTCACCAGTACTTGTTTTTTGCGGTATGCAACCGGTACTGATTACAAAAGTACAATCAGAATGTGGACACTCTGTATATGAGGCCAATTCACTCAAGCAAATCAAACCCTGGTCCTGAACATTTTAGTGCATCCACTTCTACTCAGTGAGGGATTAATACGCTGATGACATGTGCTGAGAGCAGGAAAAAACTCTAAAATGCACAGAGCAGGCCTGGGAAAATACAAAACAACGTTACTGACCTCCTCATGTAGAAGTTCCGTAGACAGCCTTTGAATGTACTGTTTCCTAAGACAACACTCATGTCTGTGGAAACAGGGGCTGCGGGAGGAGTCTGTTTTTCTCCTGTGTCTGTATTATCAATACTGAGCTCCATTCTGAGAGGAAGGACATAATGAAAGGTTATGAATGATGACATATTCCATGGCAGCTCTCAATCAGCAATCAATCAGTCTGCAGTAAACTGTTTAAAGACTGGAAACAGATGCTTTGAGTTGTGTCAATTAGTTGCACATGAATAAAATTACATCTGCACAGTTCTTGTCAAGTGAAAGGCAGTGTGTTGATGCAGCATGATTCATTTATGTGGACATCTGAAGTAAAGTTGTCAAAATGAACTATAAAGTCAGCAGTTTTTCAGTACAACAATGTGTACGACATACATTAAATTCCTTAATTTGGTCAACAACAGGTTGATGCTGCACTTTGACTGCACTTAAGAATAAATGTTTTGCTTCAATACAGAACAATTGTTGCGAAGGGGTTGTGAACGTGAAGAACTATTTTTGTATATTGTAAAAGTTAGATACCGGTTTTATTACCAACAATAATTGTTTTCCAGCATTACAAACCAAATTTGATTATGACAGGCAGAAATAAAAAAAAAAGCCAGATTTTTGTATCATGTGGGGACAACTTGTTAAACCTTTATTGGATTGTGACAATATCAGTCACTAAGAAGGATATGTCAAATTCATCTACTCTATGTTCGATTAACATCCGGTAGACTTAGGTATCCACAGATTTCATACCTCCAAACCATCTCCAAATATTCTCATATTATGCAGTATAACAGCAGGGGGTCGAGGTGGGGTTACCATGGGCTAATTGACTTGTTTTCCATCAGACACATAGACTGTATGTTATATATACAGTTCATGGTGGGACAATGTTGACGAAAGCACCATTGCCCCCTGTATTGAGTGTTGGATTGGTATAACACTCAGTTTGTTCCCACTCTAATTCATCTACACTCCCACTCTACACCCCCACTTAGCCAAACATTTCCCATGCTCTCTGGAGTCAGTATCTCTTGGTATTGGTATCAAAATCACAATTCTGATACCACAAGGGCTCTAATCTGAATAATCTGAATAAAATTGTTTTGTTCATGTGAGCCAGTTTCCTTTGTTACCCTGTGCTGTTTCTGAAAGCTGTCACGTAATGCCATCTTCCCCCGTCATAACTGTTTTTGGATTTCAAAACATTGGCGCCGTCTTTCATCTCCACGTGTCCATCAACCAGAGACAGTTCAAATCCAGTATCCTGTGGAGCACAAGAAAACACACGACTCATCTGAGATTTGACAACCATTAGCCGGTTCCTCGGAAGGCATCACAAAGTTTGGAAAAATTTTGGCACCTCCTGCTAAAATTTCAATGATAAATTAATAATTCAATTCGATTTTTACTACACATTCAATTTTGGAAATGTATGAAACTCACTTTCCATCCATCTATTATCATTTCCATCCATTTATTTTCTTAGCCTGCTTATCCTAACCAGGGTCATGGGAGGGCAGGAGCTCATAGGGTGAAACACACTGGATAGGTTACCAGTCCATCATAGGGCAGACACCCAGCCAAACACATTCACCCCTTGGGGCAATTTACATCTCCAATCCACCTGACATGCATGTCTTTGGATTGTGGGAGAAAGAAACCCTCACAGACATGGGAAGAACATCCAAACTCCACACAGAAAGGACCCTCAGCTATCCCGGTTGGGAATCCAACCCAAGACCTCCTTGCTATAAGACAACAGTATACTAAAAAGTGATCTAAATATACTATGTGCATACTGGTGATTTTTAAACACAATAAAAAAACAATTTAAAGTTCTTGTACAAAGGGGAATCTATCAGTTCTTATTGTTGGGATCTGTAGTTTGATGCTATTTCTGATTTGCCAGCTTGATGTCTGTGCCCTGAAGGAGGTAAACGGTTTTGAAAAGGGGAACTTAGGAACTTATCAATGATCATTTGGCATGGATGTTGCTGGATGATCTCAGTCTGGTCTGATCTCCCTGCCATGCTGGGCAGGCCTAGATCAACACGGGAGGTTAGATACAAGGCAGCCAGCCCAGCTCTTCCGAACCTTCTCAGGAAATATAGTTTGGTGTTGGCTTTCTGGATGGTTGGCTTTTGTATGATGGTCCCCTTCTAAATCTGACTGAATCCAGAATCCATCACATTAATGATGATACATGCATCGAGACTGATTACCTGCTGTAAACATGTCACTGACAAATGACAGTGATTAAGCATTCAGATCTCACCAAATATGTGCCTGCCCACTCAATACTGATTCTCCGTGGTAAATTCCAGAGCTGATCACAAACTCACCACGTTCCCAGCGTGAAGCAGGATGCCGCTGCTCTGGGTGGACTTGAACCCCAGAGAAACCATCGTCCCCGTATTAGTCTGCTTAATATTCGGAGTGAGCGCAAGAGAGCCCCCCAGTTCCAAAGAAGCTTCACGTATACCCTGCAACACCAAGAACTCATCATATTATCTAATATTCTGTACTCCACTTCACTCTGTGAGCTTTCGCACTGAAAAATCCAACTGAGCAAAAAAGCCTTAAACTCAGAGAAGCAGTGCTTTTCAAGTTACTTAAACCTCTACAAAGATTTATTTCTGAAAATACAAATTTCTTGATACCATCCTGAGTTGAGTTTAGGAGGTCTCATGAAATTACTCTAGATTAGATCAGATGAGCTAAAAAATGTCTCTTTCAAACCAACAGCACGTTCCCTTCTAAAGAAGAATAGCACACACCACATCACACGAAGCTTACAAACCGTTACACATCTGCCTTTTTCACAATACAGCCATTTTAGTGATTCTCTTTCTCCTTTTGCTTGTAGTGCAACATGCATTTAATTCATTATATACTTACAGCCACCGCACCATGGCTTTCATGGGTCAGTTGTTTTGAAAAAAAAAAGTAAAGCATTTTAAGTTTAATGTCATGTGAATGTCCTACAGCTAACTGGAGATGGCAGTCTTGCTGAAACCCATTTATTTTCAAGCTCCGAGCAACAGAAACTTGGAGATTATTTTTGAGTTTCATTAATAATGTTGTTCCAAATCTTACTGAATGTTGTTTTAAATTGACCTTACCAGTAAATCTGCTGGACAGCCTGGGACAATTCCAACTTTTTCATTGAATAAGACAGTGACATCCACTTCCAAGCTTTTCAGGCATCCTCTGAGGGGCGGGTAGCTAATGTTATGTCTGCAATGAAGCAGAGATTCTGCTGATAACTCATGCATTCACTTCAGCTCAACCTAAACCTATCACACATACCATGAATCATCTACTATTTCTCTGCCCCATATATATGTACTGTTATCCCAAATGTCCATCCTTTGTATACCATTAATTATATTTCATTATTGTCTCATTTAAGCCCGTCTGCTCCTTTTTATTAATGCTTAAATCAAACAAATGTGTTTAAATGTATTTAATGAATGTGCATTGATGTGCAATAATGTGTATTATTGTGTATTGTTGACAGGCGATAACTTTGTCATTGACGTAAATGCCATTCACACATCATATGGTGCATTTATACATTTAGTACTCTACATGTTGTTCTATAAATTGTGAGAATGTCAGAATGTCTAGTGAAGTCTATGCACATTCTTTTACTGATTGACCTGGTCAAAGCAATAAGCTTGTGATAGACTCTGTCATCACATCTAACATGCGATCAGTCTTGGCAGTTGCCAGGGATGATGACACAACACTGCTGTGACATTAGGGGCAGCTGGTGAT
Source organism: Bryconaethiops microstoma (assembly GCA_037577275.1). Classification (NCBI taxonomy): domain Eukaryota; kingdom Metazoa; phylum Chordata; class Actinopteri; order Characiformes; family Alestidae; genus Bryconaethiops; species Bryconaethiops microstoma. The sequence continues at coordinate 21,216 of JBBJLS010016075.1, forward strand.
CTGGTGGTTAGGGAGTTGCCCCTGCGATCTGAAAGTTGTGGGTTTGAATCCCAGAACTCCTAGTAGCACCACTGAGGTTCCCTTGAGCAAGGTACCATCCCCACACACTGCTCCCCGGGCACTGTGTTCCCGCCGGCCCGCTGCTTCACTTGGTGAATGGGTCAAATAAAGAGAATTTTGTGCTGTTCACACTGTGTGCTGTGGTGCGTTCACGTATGACAGAATGGTCACTTTACTTTACACTTCACATCACAGCACATGGTAACTTCCATGACATGTTAACAGCACAGATATGTCAGCTTTATAATGCAAGGTTGAAGTAAAAAAAATAAAATAAATAAAAACCAGTACTCTTAGGTTACATTTCAATACCACTGAGTCAGTGTGGGACATTCATTCATTCAGACACTACAGATTACCTCGCTGCAGCCGCTGCTGGAACTCCTCCTAAATAGGCCTGTGTGTCCACCGTCAGTAGAGTTGTGTAGTTGAAATAAACTTGGACTGCATAAGCAACAACAGCTACCTGAGGCTGATTACCTCTGATTATTTGAATCTGTTGGTAGTATTCCTGCAAGGACGAAGCAAAAGCGTAGAGTTATATGACTGAATAATGCCATGCAAATCATAACACGAGCTCAAGAGTTCATAATGAAAATGAAGATGGGGGGAACTTGCATATGGAACATGGAAATTGACGTAGGAAAATTATAATATAGTTGTGAAACAGTGTAGAAAGAAAAGCTGTAGCATTCGTTCATCCTTTATTTAAATAGCTGGTTTCCAAATACAGAAGTGTAACATGATTCACATGGAAAATATTCTAGTTAAAGAGTGTAATGTAGAATAGGTTTTAACTTTTAAAAATGTAATGTTTAACTGGCAGCCTATGATTTAGAATTGATTTTTTGTTTCTGTGCCTGTAAGACTGATATATTGTCTCCAAGCATCTTCAAAATAGTAACTAGTTTATGTATATACATAAAAAGCTAAGCCCTGAAATACTGAAATTAGAAGATATGAAACAGGTTTACTTCAGTTAATATGTTAAAAAGCAAAGGAAAATTTAAACACAACACTTTTAGCAGGGCTTACCACAGGGAAGACAAGTTTGTCGCTCCTCTTAGTTGAAAGTTGATTCCCTGTTTTGATGCTGAGGACGACAAAACCTTCCTCTACAGTAATGGTGAAATAAGAGTCCTACAAAAAGCAGCAGAAATTTGATTTGTTATCACACTGGGACCCAAATCAGAAATAAAATTGGATTAACTGTTTCTATTAACAGCTGTTAGAGTGTATCAAAATGTACTGATTTACTGGTCTGTAAGTTGTCAGTGAGATCCTTGAAAGGTGCCTGTACATGAAATGAATAATAATAAAAATTATTATTATTGTTACACTATTGGGGCGGCAGGGTGGCACAGGGGTTAGCGCCATTGCCACACAGCAAGAAGGTCCTGGGCTCGACTTGTTTGAGTTTATTCTAACGTTCACTTGTGTTTTTGCTGGCAGAAAGAAACCCACTGCTGATATAAACACATTCAAACAATTTTCATAGGTGCCTAAAACTTTTGTACAGTACTATGTGTATATATTTTATAATACTTTATATATATATGGTATATTTTATAATACCATATTTTATATTTCTAGATTGTATAGTGTACATTTTATACTGTACTGTTGGTATAGTATTTTATTTTTATTGTATTTTATTCTATTTTAGTCTATTCTATTCTATTGTTTTCCTCATTTTGCTGCTCCTAACTTTATTCTGTCCACTTTCTGCCGTGACAAAGCAAATTTCCCACTTGTGGGACTAATAAAGGTTTATCTTAGCTTATCTTATCTTAAGTCATCACATCACACTTGTTTTCTGCGTATTCCAGCTCACCTCATTCCCCATGTAAAACAGCAGGGCCCTTTTTTGTCGACTCTGGAGAAAGAATTTGATGATCCTGCTGTTGTTGGACACGCTGAACCTCCCATATCCTGTGCCATCAAAATATTGCCCCAACTGACGGACCTCACCTCTGAGAGAAAAAAGAAAAACAAAGAGAGGACCTTCGTTTACAAGAATCCCACTAATAATGCTAACCGTAGAATACACAACCGCTATAACCAGCTCCATTGTGAGTCTGGTGGGAGGAATATTTCATTACCTTAGACATCGGCTTGAATTCGTTATGTTGACAGCGTGCTGGAAGTTGTAGAGGCTAAGGATGTGTTCATTTAATGTGGAAAATTCAATACATCCCCTAAAGCTGGGGTAATTGAGTTCCATCGGTGGCTGGGATTATGAAAAAAAAAATGGATTACATCAGTTCTAAATCAGAGAGAAATGAAATCAAAGAGAAATTCGAATATATTCAAGCTAAGGATCACTCAAGGAGCCCATATTCAACATTTTTCTATTTTTTTTGTTTTTGTTTTTGCAAGCTGTTTTTGTCTCTAAGACATATGTAAATGGATTCTGCTCTGATTGGTTGCCTTGTACTGGGTCTTAATTGGAAATCAGGCCAGGCTGAAACACTCTTTAAATGTAAATGTGGGCAGGCTATACTGCTGTAAGCTGAATGGGTGGAAATACAGGTATAGTTGGTTTTGTGACATCAGAAATACCAATTAACAATTCATGTGTACCATGTGTACTATATGGTAAATTGTACTTTTTGAAATACTAAATATGCACTTTATATGCATTTTACACTTTAAAAAGGGAGGAATTTGTTTTGACTGGCATGGGCACTTTAATTGAAATTAGTCATATATGAGAAATATTTACAGTGAAGTCTTGCGGATAGCCTCCTACATATAAAACCACTTCTCCAGGGTCCAGATCCAGCAAGCTAACGGTTGTATTAGCTTGATTTGTCATTGTTGGCAGCCTGTTGGGAGCAGCTGAAGTGTAGGTCTTAGTGAAGATGACTTCCGCATCTTGGTAAACTCTAGTTGAGGGAAAAAATGAATAAACAGTCATTGAACGCACCCTTGCAATCTCAGATTTGCATTGAAATGTCTGCCAAGGAAATGAAAAATATAGCTGTTACCTTCGGAAGTCCACTCTGTCCATAAATGCAGTTGTGACGCTGGACCTGGTGATTTCTTTAGTCTTTATCTCATAGGTCACACCTCCCAGTTTGTACACACAATACAGCACACCGTTCTTGACCACCATGCCAACAAAGTCTTTCTGCGTCTGTGTGTGAACAGATAGTGGATAATGAGATCTGCGTCACATGAAAAGGAGCCGCATTGAAAAATGCCGTGAATGTCCTCGATTTGAACATCACTTCCACATGAATTAAAGATATATTATTCGAAAAAAACATTTGATTAATAATATCAGTACTGATGTAATCTTTTTCTTATCAGTGTGGAAATTGTGTAAATTCACTGCTGCACTTTTTCAGTGCACCTTACATTCTTGTTGCCCAGGTAAAGGACGAATAGATTGTCCTCTGGGCTCTGGCGGCGTCTGCGTTGGCCTAGTGTGGGTCGGTGGAGGGTCAAGTTGAGGGCTGTAAAGGCTCGTAGATCTTCCAGGTCTTTAGGTGGACGAAGCTCTACATGGCTATCACCAGAGAAGAAGATGGGACCTCTGATCTAGAGAGAGAAATAGATCTTCAGATACAACAGGACTTCTATGCAAAAATAAAACTGTCTGATGGACTGGATGCATGTTGCTGAAGAAAACGTTCAGAGTCAGAGTCAAAAATCTTACAACTTTAGTTATTGATAAGTCTCCAACATGTTTACAGTGACTAAAGAAAAAGTGCTTTGTCATGTCGTTGTTACATATTGTTGTGCCTCTTTCTCTCTCCCACTCTTTCTCATTCTTTCTGTATCTCTCTCTCTTTCTCTTTCTGTCATTAATTCTTTATAGGCGTTCCTGGTCGGGTGCACTGACTTGCTGATTTGTTGATGCAGGTATGGCTAAAAAGAACTACAACTGGTTATGGCAACCTTAGGCCTGCCACTAACGATTTATATTAGATTATAATCAAGTAATCTTGCTATTATTTTGATTCATCGAGTATCATATACATGCAATTTATAATAACAGACACTTAATTGCATATTTTATGCATGAAATTTGTAACTCTACAAACACGTGCAACAGTGAGATTCTGCTGGTGTTGGTTTTCTCTCTTTCAATGATTCACTAAGTGTGATTTGAGTGCTAATTGCTTCCCTTGTGGTTTATCATTCGATTCCAAAGTAATGACTAAGTTTTTCGTTAGGAACACACATTTGAATCAGTCAGAAATAATCGTGGCAGCCTTTGACCATCCCTTTTCTTATCAAACTATCAAATAACACCTTTCTGAGACTAATATTTTGTGAAGATGGGGAGACATTTTCACGCCTACCTAAACTGACAATAAAATTTGATTTTGTCACTGGAACACATGAGACTTCAGTTCCCTTTTGTTAGTCTAATTCAGTAAAAATGTGGATGTTTAAAGAAAACTGTTGTACACACTGCATCTAAGGCAGCCCTGTGGATCTATTGCTCCTGCAGTACTACTGCTGTTTCTTTCCATTTTTTTTCATTTTTTTTCCCTTGACATACAAACGAACATTGTGTTCCTTTAACCAACAAAAGGCCCTGTAACTAATTTATCTCTTTATAAAGTTAGCCACACATTAAGACATCATATTGGTTTAATGTGTTGATTAAAACATCTTGTTCTGGTGCAGTCAATGGTCATGATGATTTTATCCTAAAACAGTAAAAAAAATGCGGAACCACCCCCCCCCACCCCGCCCCTCCACTGCTTACACTGATTTACTAGTCTGTAAGTTGTCGTGAGTTCCTTAAAAAGTGCCTTTACATGTAATGAATAATAATAATAATAATAATTATTATTATTATTATCATTATACTGCAAGGTGAAAATTTCCACCTAACAGACATTCACTAATGTGTCACAGCACCATTACTAGAAAGAGGTTTTGTTGTTTCAGATCCATTACAAGATCAATAACATGTTCCAATAATCTCCCCTTTCTTTCATTAACTATGATTTAGCCCTACAGAAAATGGATAATGAGCGTCTGCTTAGGTGCGTGGAACGTGACGCTTGTGCAAACGTGTTTCAAAGGTTGATCAGTCATTAAGAGACAGGACACAATCCATGTGTTCCTTTAACCAACAAAAGGCCTGTATCACAACCCCTAGATCAGGGGTTCTCAAACTTTATATTCAAAGATCCAAATCTAATTTCTAGATAAGGTCAAATGTCCGCGACGACAAGTGATAAGCAAATCCCTTCTATTGAATTTAATTACAACATACAACCAAAAGAAATGGTGCCTTTTTCCTATAATGTTTTGCTTGTGAACATAATCTACTCCCACTTTTGACAGTAAAGTGTAATTTGCACTGTAGTTTTATGAAATGATTTAACAATAAACTTGATTAATTTAATTACTTCTATGCCTCAACAAATAAAGTGGGGACGGGGCGTAACACCTCCGGTAACTCTTATATTGACGCAGGTATTTCTCTTGCTCGTGCTCGCAGGACTGCACGTGAATGCCCGTTAGCCTTTAGCAGACTTGCTAATGTGGATGCGGAGCCTAAGAATTGAAGCGCGCCAACATTGCTTCGGTTAATCTCAGGTCAGGATCGGCGTCAAAATCTAAAATGTTATATTTTTCAAAACTGATAATTTATTAAAACACACACTTAATTGCATTGCGTCAATGCATTCCTAATATGATGCGTGGACCGGAATATTGAGAATTGCTGCCCTAGAGCATGTGCTTTAATAAACATTTTCTTTAAGATGAAGATGTGTCTTAACCACAAGGGGACTAAATCCAGACGTGTTCAGTGTCAGTACTTACTCTGTTGGCCATATCTCTCGTTTGCTCAATCATATCTTTAATCCTCATGATACTGTCGGACATGTTGGTTCTGATGGGCACCCGGCTGCTCTGGTTCTCCACCTCGGCAAGTTTATCAGGAAGTGCAGGGTAGAATTTATTCAGCTCATTCACTGAAAAGAAGCACATCAGGGTGTGTTTAGCATTCTTCTTCCTATTATTTCTTTGGAGATACAGCACATGGCTGATCGTGATCTCAACACTCTTAACAATAAAGGTTCCTAAAGTGACTGAAGCTCAGAAGATAAGGTGGAGCTTGACACTAGTCATTTTGGCTACACCTCACACATTCAGAAAGCAAATCAAATTTAGTTGTCTTCAAAGTGCAATGAAATAAGTAGTGTTTCTCATGGGTCTACCCATGGCTACACACCTGGACTGGAGTGATTAGGTCTTACATAAGAAACTGTCTTTCGTTCTTAAATCTGATTCTATTTTTGTTTGAAAATGAATTAATTCCCTGAATTGAAACCAATATTGTCAGTCAAATGCTTCACTCACATGTGTTGTTGACACTGTTGAGTATATCATTAATGTTCGGATCTCCACCGACAATTTTGAACTTGTTCAAGTCGTCGCTGATGTCCTGTAGGCGTGCAGACACGTTGGACACAGTGTTATTGGCAGCCTGGACGGCATCCTTGGCTTCTTTCACAAGGGCATCAATATCATCTGCATAAAAAGAAATGGGTCCACACATTATTGTCTAAGATGTTCTGTGGTGTGCAATACTTCACCTCAGTCTGTGACATTAATTAACGTCATGGCAGCAAATATTACTTTGTCTCTGATTTTAAGAACAATTACTTTCAGTCAAGCTAAAAATTCTGAACAAGGAATTTTAAGTAAATTATGGCAGAAAACAAGCAGAAAGATTCACTAATTATTAACTTATTATGCTTAGCAGTAATGAAGTGAAATCGGGGCTTTTAAAGCAGCTTGAGACTCACAAAACTTGAAAAATCTTTTTAAAAGAGATGTAAATGATTATATTAAGCAAACAAAGCTGCACCAGGAGTAAGCACAGTTTACTTTTTAAGCCAAAATCCCTTCACACCTTCCAGAATATCATAGAAATAGAATAGAAAAAATAGAAACTATACTATTTTAAACATGATATATGCATCATGACATAAGAATTCTTTTTATACACAGTAATAATGTACAGGTCTCACTATCTTTCTCCAAGTCACTTGGTAAGACTGTACTGCTGTGAACCGAGACTCAGTTTAAGCAAAAATGGAAACAACCTGAGTAATTTAAACTGGTTTTAAGATATTTCGGCCGAACTAGATGTGAAGAACTTGATGTTATTTGTCATTTCAAGAAATTTATTAGCAGATTTTACATGCCTTTTTATTATTTAAAAAAAATTTATTCTAGTGTTTATGAATGGATTTCTTGCAGCATTGAAATCCTTCTTAAAGGACTGTTTACCTGTAAGTTACAGCTTCTCGTTTTATTTTGCGGAACTTAAACATTTCCTATTTTTTCGTAGAAAAAACACCGAAATACAGAGCCGAATCTGTTGCAGAATGCGAACTGATTGTAGGCCTAAATGTATTTCATTATGTATGAATATGATGATTTTGTTATAGAAATCAAATGCACAGCAAAATAACAATAGTAACTCTAGACCAAGGGTGAAGTTGGTGACACTGGCAGGTAAATAAGAGCAATGTAGGACTGTTTCTCATGCAGCTTACCTGTTTTGACCTTGTTCATCTCCTCCTCAGCAGCTTGGATTTGCTCTTTCATACTCTTTACTTTGGCGTCCGCCTTGTCCAGACGCTCTTTAATGGCATCATATTTCATGACGACCTCTTAAAGCACATATAAAAACATGAGATTTAAATACTACAAACTACAGTTCTTGTTCTATTAGCACAGTCTGAGGACACTTAATTGTTTTTGATATTTTAACTTGAAGTTGAGACTGATCGAACCTTTAAGGTCATTTTCTGCTTTCTTGGCCTTGTCTAGTAAGATGTTTGCAGAGTTCTTCAGTTCTTCAGCCTTCTGGGTCAGATTTTGTGCTTTCACATTCTATCCAGAGTAAAAGAAAACAACTACGGTACTCACAATAGGATTGACTAATTAAACTGATTCTCTGCAGTGTGTCTTTATCAATAAGACTCACCGTCAGAGCCTGGTCTGCGGTCCTGTTGGCTTCGTTTGCTGCTTCCTCTGCCTTTTTCATAGCATCAATGACATTTCTAAAAGCATTGATGGACCCTACAGCTTTATGGACAACTGAAATGTTGGTGAAGTTCATAAGAGACCTGCAAAAATTGCACGAATAACAGTTTGCAGCCAAACACAAGAAACATAGACTTTGTAAATTCATAAGTGCAAAACAGCTGTGAAAATGTATTTGCTCCCAATTCACGCATATTTGTCACACAATGATTTCAGATCCATATAAAAATCTATATAAAAAGGAATATATTAAACCTATAGAAGCTGTGTGAAAAAGTCATTGCCCCAAAAATCTATTACTCATTGTTTAGCAGGATCAACTGCAGCTGAACACTTCCTTTATCAGAAGATCAGTCTCTCACATCACTGTAAAGAAATGTTTCTTTGCAGAATTGCTTTACTACATTGGTGGGCTTTCAAACCTGAACTGACTTTTTAAGGTCCTTCCACAACATCTCAATGGGGTATTCAGCCATTCAGAGTTCAACTTGAAGGACCCCTGTCTTTCAAACAGTTCTACTTTCAACCCTTCAGTCCACAGAACTGAAGTCTGGTGGGTCATCAAGCTGTTTCAGACAAATAGGAGACCAGTCTTGTGTTCTCCTTGGTTAGCAGCTTAGTGCCACCAAGAGAAAACAAAGTCAACTGTGCTTTTTTGGAGTCCCAACCATAGATGGCTGTGGCACCACAGTCGATGAAACTCTAGATTTCCTAATGATTGAGTCCGTGCTTAGATAGCTATACCACTCAGGAGCCACTGTGGTGTTTTTTGCCATGTCACTTTCCCATGGATGACGCTTTACCTAGTCCAGAAGTGAAGCTGAAGCCAGCAAGGCATGCAGGTCTTTAGATGTACGTAGGGAACCTTTATTGACTTCCCAGTGGAGTTATCAGAGGGATAATGACTGGCCACTACTGGGAAGATTTACCACTATATGTTTTTTTCATCGGGAGACAATGGCCCTCAATGTGGTTTACTGTAATCCCAGAATCTTTGAAATGGCCTTTTCACCATTTCTAAGGTTGGCTGTGTCTAGTCAACTAAATTTGTTTACTTGTTTGACTGCTTGTTTGAGAAATTAAGGGGGCAATACTTTTTTAAAACAGGCTCAGTTAGTGCTGGATAACTTTTTTTCTTAAATATACTGAATTATAATGTAAAAGCTGTATTGTGTTTGGTCAGGTCGTGTTTGTCTCATATTACTTTTGTTTAAAATATCTCAGACAAATGTCACAGATTAGCAAAATTGTACAGCCTTTCATGACATTATAAATATACATTATTAGCTTCATGACACTAGTACAGTGTTTCTGGCAAGGTGAGGGCCAAATCAAGTTTGTAACATTATACTTTATATTAAAATACTTACAAATACATTTAAAAATATCATATTGTAAACTGTCCTTAAGGAAATATGAACCAAAGTGATAATGTGTGACCTTACATTTCAAAATAGATGGCAAGATCCATGAGATTCTGAGCGTGTGCCTCTGCCTTTCTGACAATACTCTCCTTAGCAGTGGCCTTTGAAAGCTCATTGAGTTTTTTCTGGAGGTCCATGTTTGCTCCATCCACCTCAGCAGCCAGTTTTGCAAGATCCTAAACAAGGAGAAAAGTCTTACTTCCCAAGAATCACTGTTGAATGAAGATGAGGATGAATGCAGTTTTTATTTCATGTTCCAAAGACATGCAACAAATGTTTTTCCTAATCATGTTGCATCCTAAAATGTTTTGTCTGACTCTTACGATCTTCAGGTTTTCCATCAGCCTCAGAAGATCTACAATCTCTTTTAGTGTTCCTCTAATCATCACCAAATCAGAAGAAATGGCCTCCTGCTCCTCCTTAAGCATCTCTCGACGTTTCTGGGAAAAGACGGTTATCTTTATTCATTTACTAAATCTTGCAGTGCCTCACATAGGAAGACATGCAAACCATTTGGAAGCATCATTATGGGTAATATAAATAAGCACATTTAATAAAATGACAGCAGAATGACAAATAATAGTATAGTAAGTAAAAAATACTCAATATTAGACACATTTTAGTCTGAATTTAAAAGCACTGATCAAGATAACCATGATTACCAGAATATCTGACAGAGTTGCCTCACTCCTATCATTCATCAGTGTGGACTTGTTAACGGTGTCCTCTGCCCTTTTCAGTGCTTCTTCTAGATCTTTAAGGTCAGCGACCCGGGACATGAGGTCTTGAGAGATTCGATCCACAGTAGCCAGAGTGCCATTCAGAGGATCAGTCAGGTTCTTCATGATGTAATCTAAGACTGTTAAAAATATATATATTTTTTCCCTGTGAGAAGCAGTGAGAAAGCTTTGCTTTTGGCCTTGAGGAATTCAGACCCAAAAGGTGTTTATCTAAAAGCAAGGTTAACATTGAGAGGGTGTTAAAGAGGTCAATTCTGTCATTTTCTTTGTCACTTTTGGGGGTAGTGGCCATATAAATGACTTTCACTTGAGCAAAAACAGCGACATGGTGTGACATGTACTAATTGTTTATTAAGCCATGAAAAATATCGGGTCATGCGAGAGTTTATGGTGAACTTTGTAATTGTACATAAAGGATGCACCTGGCCAGGACTTAATATAAGACATGGCATTCAAACATTCAAAAATAACTCACGTTTCTGAGCTTCCCTCAGCTCATCCTCAGCCAGTCTTGACTGTACAAAGCAGTTTTGTCTTCGCATTTGTGCCACCATCTGCCTTGCTTGCTCTAGGATCTTCTCGGCCTCCTTGCTGGATATAGAGCCGTTCGAGGATCTCAGTTGCTCCAGGAGCTCTGCAGATAGATAGAAAGGAGGCAGGTTACCCTGTCTTGAAGACAGTGTGTGACAGGAGAATGGAGTTGATTTTCATTTACCTCCTATTCTTTTCAAAAGCTCTTCAGCATCAGTGAGAAGGTCTTGACCCCTTTTGTGAGTTTCATCCATATCTTTTATTAATTTAGTGCCAACTGATGAACTCAAACCTGCCTGAAAATGAGCAATATTTCATCAAATATCAACTACATACATGTTTGTGGGTGTGTCTGCGAGTGTATGTGTATTCATGAATGAAATATTAAATAAAATAAATGTTGTCAAATAAATGCTTTGCATCAATAAATACTTCATTATATTTATCATGATTATAACTCTGATGATTTGATCAAACACATTTGATGTTAAGAAGTATAAATACCTTTGACTCGAGTTTGTTCAGGTCATTGTTTGTCCCATTCACATCAGTTCGTAGCTCGTTTACCTTTGTGTTCAGAGCACGCACGGAGAAATTATACTTCATGACTAACACCTGGTATGATAAAAACTCTGAATGAGACAGGGATAAATATTTGGCAACCAATGCATAAATGCAACAGGTATTTGTTCACAACCTTTGTAGCATTAATGGCATCTTCCAGTTTCCTCAGTGCAGCGAGAGCTGTGGAGCTGTTGGAGAAGCGCTGAAGCTTCAGCTTCAGTGAGTTTAGCTCAGAATCCATCAGATCTAGCTCATTCAGTAATGTGTCAACACAGCTGTCACACACTACAGGAGGAAAAGATTGTTACAGTTATCTAATCACAATCTAACAACAGCCCTATGGAGTTACGAAGGAGGACCACAATTCATTTTCAACACATTTACATCCTTTTGAACAGTTTACACTTCTAACTCTTAAAAGTTATCATTACGCTGTGTTCTATTGACATGAAATAATTAAAGTTGACAGACTTTAGTCTAAGCTAGACTCCTGCGTTTAATCAGAGAGTCTGGCAGGTTCCAAGTTCAGTGTGGCCAAGGAAGGAGCACATGTTCTGATGTGCAGGGGCAGATTATCGCAAAGACATGCTACAATAAAAACAGTCCCACATGAACCAATGTGATCATAATCAAACACACACACACACACACACACACACACACACACACACAGAGACTCTCCTTTCCATTTGTTATGTCCATGGTCAATTTAGTTATAAGGGACTCACAGCTGGTGGGTGGTTTGAGTTAAAGGAACATGTGTTTTGATTCGTGCTTGGTTTAATTAAGGTAAGGTATTTAAGCCTCTTTGTTTTGTGTGACTGGTGTCGGCCCACCATGCTTTTGGGTTCGGGCGGCCTGTGCTGATCAAGGGTGATCTTTTGTTTGTTTGTAGGCCCTCATGCCACTTGATTTGTTTGGTTTGGTAATAAAGAAAAAAGTATGGAATCCTGCATCTGCGTCTCCGTCCCTTGGCACCCTTATTCCCCCAAACCTTGCAGTTTTTGCGCACCTGCAATTTTTTTTTCCACACATTTCTTAATTGTTTATTTTCCTTGCATGTTTGTTAATTTTTCTTTGAATTTATTTCTAAAATGTTCTTACTTTAAATTATATTTCCATGTAGTTAGATTGTTTTGCCTTGTTAGATTAATAATGTCTTGTCAATATTGTCGGAAAAAGCATTTCACTGTGTGCTTTACCAAGTAACAAATAAAACACTTGAACTTGAATTTCCTCCAGGATAAGTAAAGTTTTCTGATTCTGATTAACTACCAGCATTAAAGTAAAGTCTGATCACTTGGCAGATTTTTTTCTATGAATCTTGTACTGATTAAAATCAGCCTGACCAATCAAGTCACGGCTTTAGTCCAAACAAGTCCAAACAAGAACTGCTCATTGCAGAGCACAAAAACAACACATTGACCATGAGAAAAAATCTATGCATTTATGTTCACTTTTTAAAAAAGTATTTTCATGTTTCATTGTCTGTTTATGCCCGCTATTATCTGAATGGGATGGGATGGACCCAGTGCATGTACCTTGTAAAGGGTGAACTCAAACGAAAAAATAATTTGGTTCTATCAGGGAGATTGCAAGATCCCTGGTGATGTCATAGACATCCATGACCAGTAGTTCAAGAAAGCACGAATGTGTTTGCTCTCCACCATCACTCTGATTGATGCTAGCCTAATGGGCATCTGTATCTGATGTAGCAAAATTAGCATTTAGCACTCTCCTCCAAGCGTGTTTCACTGTTCAATTGCTTTAGTGGCGATTAGTGAATGTGTGGTGGAACATCAAATGATGGTTGTATCAAGTGTTGGTGGTATTGTGCGGTTGGGGGAGTCCACGCTAGTGGCTAGAACTGGAGGCGACTAAATTGGGATGATTAAAGGGGAACCCACCAAAAATGCTTTATTCAGTTAAAATGTTCAGTGTGAAGATTTGGTGTAGAGATTAGAAATCACCCTTTTTTCAGAAAGTAATGTGCATGTTTGAAATGTGGGGAAAATGAACCTTTTAACTAGAGGCAGCTTGATTGTCTGCATTGTATCAATGCATTAAACATCAGACTGGCCAATGAGAGCTCCGTTGTCACTTTACCTCGGTGGACCTCTGAGTATTAGTTGCTAAGGCTAATTACACATAAATCAAAGCTGAACTGATCCAGCCCTGAACAGCCACAGCCTTTCATGAGATTCTTTTTTCAAACTCCAATGTCTAAATTCCAATGTCTGTGTCTGTTCTGGAGGATGAACACAAACCTTGGCAGTTGTCATTGGTACTGGGGTTGTTTGGATTTTCGCACTCTACAGAAACACAACAGACACGAGAGAGTCACAACACATAACCTACAATTGAATATAAGACTAAATACAGAAACCTTCAGGACTGCGGTCTGCTTACTGCCAGAAATGGGGTCACATATATAGCCATCATCACAGTTACACAGCTGGCAACTTCCTCCATTCTGTAACGGGTCTCCATAGTAGCCAGCAGCGCACCTGTGGAGACGCAGAGAAGGAGCGATGGCCTTTTATCACTAATGACGCAGTCATGTGTGAAGTATTCTACACATCTTCATGATTATTTCAACTTAAACAACAAAGTTTTCATTGCACAGCAGAACATATAACTTGATTGGCCGCGCAGATCTACACACCTTTCACAGCGAGTCCCCGAATAACCGGTTTTGCAAAGACACTGAAACTGGTCTTCAAGCCACAGGCAACCAAGAGCAAAACTATCGGAGCAAAAAGATTAAAATAGACTTAAAATAGTGGTTTGGCCAAAAATTCAAGTTTATAGAAATGCGTACCTCAAATGGAGTTAATGAGTGAAGGCCTATTCGATATCTGACTTTTGCTTCATTTGCATTAGCCTCAAACCTCCAGAGCAAAACTAAAGCTGTGAACTACTAATGGCAAACATTCTTAACTGACTGATAACATTTGGAGTGAGGGTATAACTCACTGACTTCTACACAGAACTTTTACAGTCATCGTTCTTTAAAGTAATGAGAGGACGTTATTATAGAATTGTAATGAATTCCATGATCCCCAAGACACAGTTTTATGGCAATTTGGATATAGTTTTGGCCGAATTCTCATTGTGGAGGGTAAATGCAAAAAGAAAATGTATGTTTTGCAGAATTGCCACTATTTTACCATCATCAACATTTCATATAAAACTGAGAAGACACTTGGACAAGACAACACAAGACAGCATGTGTGTGTGTGTGTGTGTGTGTGTGTGTGTGTGTGTGTGTGTGTGTGTGTGTGTGTGTGTGTGTGTGTGT